>JAOTRI020033929.1:0-18147 GCA_028564885.2 Zoanthus sanctaehelenae | reverse complement strand
GAAACGTCTTGGCCTCGTAAAATAAATCACACCGCGAGACTAATAAGCTCATCAGTACCAGGAACAACTGGATCGACTGGAAAATGTCTTAGTTTTTGGTATCATATGTACGGGCCAGATATCAATCGGCTTACAGTCTATGTACGAACTGGACGGACTGGATCGCTGCACGATACACGGTTGTGGAACAAAGAAGGAACACAAGGCAACCTATGGAAACAAGCGAAGATGACTGCCACCGCAAGATCACAATTTCAGGTGTGGATTAGTAATGTCCCTACCTACTTACCATAAGCTTTAGAGGCATATAGTAGGAAACACAAATAGTGCTCTTGATTGGCCTTAGGAAATTCAGCTCATTGCAGTAATTTATTCCGTTCAATGTGTGCAGGTAGATTCTGTACAGTCTAAGATTCGTTGTGCTGTTTTAAAAGTACTCAAAATTACTTGGAAGAGAAAGGAGTAAGTCTCACCTCCAACAATTCACACAGTTGTAAGTAGAGTATACTGTATTAGTATAAATTTAACAATGGTCTAACAATCATCTTGCATTCTGATTGGCTACTCTACTACAGGTCTATTTGTTATAGCCTACTATTAGAGAAAAGATGGCAGACCAAAATACTAAAAAGTCAAGTTTTGTTATAATCTTAGAGGATTTCATCGATAATATATCTTGTACATTTATTATAGACCGCTTTAATTGTAGGTTTATACTGAAACAATTAGAACTTTTGGCGTCATGAACTACCAGTTTGAGTAGTCCATTGGGCTTACGATCTCATCTAAACTAGTCTGGTAGGATTTCATTATTTAATTTAGCTTTTTCCTTGCTCAAAGAATTCAGCTCAATTGATTTTGCATCTTGGTTATAACTGTTTAAGTGTAGCACCAAAGACGTATACAACCAGCCACGAACATTGCACTTTGCTTTGATTTCTTTTTATAATACATTGTTTTTTTTTTCAGTTTGTGATTGAAGGTGTTAGTGGCAAAGACTATCGAGGAGACATAGCTATTGATGATATTACTGTTACCGATGGTGCCTGCAGTTTTGCATCTAGTGAGTCAGTTGTCCCGTAATTAATTTTTTATGCTTATCGATGCGGTGTCGCACGAGTCGTCTGCAACGCGTCTTGCTATGTCACCCGGAGTCCTAAAACAATCTACAAAGCCAGTTTTCATAAAGTATATTTATTACAAAGTCACCATCAACCTTAAGTTTCATTAAAAGCAATCTCGGTATGAACTAGAAAAACGTATGTTAATGGTAATATCCATGTATGAAATATAACTACCAAATAGCTTTAGGCCAACATGCGACACAAACTAATAATTATTAATATTCCTGTGGGTACATACTATTAATTCTTTTACATTTACAAACTGCTCGTTTTGAAGCATAGTCAAAACATTTTTAAAAAGTGTTTTTCAATTATTGCACTAGTTATTATTTTTCTGTCGTGTTCTGGGTTACCTTGAATCATGAACATCAATGTTACTTTTCCAAGCTTGAAATTCTTCCGGCATCATTTAATTGCTTGAACAATCAAGACTTGCTCTTGTTGTTGTTGTTCTTCATTTTGTTTTCAACACATGCTCCTCTTCTTCTTCAACCTTGTCTTCATTGCTTGTTAATAGACTAGCTCTTCTTCTGTGATGGCGGTCCTGATTTCTTGGCTACTGGTTCGTCAGGAGCTTTGGGTGTCAAATTTCAAGTGCACCTCTTAAGTTTTACAAAAGTTTGTAATACAATATATAGTGTTGAGAAATCACATGCAAGTAAGCTGTATTTGGAACTGTTAGCCTGTTACACGATATCGGCCAAATTAAGAAACCACATGTTGTGTTTGAAAGTAGAAGTAAAATATAATTTTGTTTTTCTCTATGCCTGTAATAATACATGTTACCGATATTTTTTTTTATTATCAATCTTTTACATGTCTTCTATACTTCTTACATTCATTGTGCCTGATCTAATTCAGTTAATATTGTTATTGTAATGTGACATCATCTGCTATTTGTCTTTATACAGCAACTTGTACATTTGAGGAAAATCACCTTTGTCGATATACACAAGACACAACTGATGACTTTAATTGGAGTAGAGGTAGTGCCTCTACAATTACCCCAGGAACTGGTCCTTCAGTCGATCACACCCTCGGAACAGTATCAGGTAATGATAATGAAAATGTTTGTCCATCCAGTGTATAAAATATTATAAGATAAAAAGAAATCACTTAGTGGAAATTACTTATATGTCTACACCATTTAGAGACCAGCCACACATTTTACATGGATGATGTGGTAATATTAGACCGGGAGGAGGACTAGGTACGAAGGGGCATAAAAGAACCTACTTTTTATGGGAGAGGGTGGAAAGGACCTCTCTCAACCGGAAGGGAGGGCTTCGGTTTAACCTGGGACTGGGACCTCAGTCAACATTCTCGCCGCCTGTCATGTGACCAAATTGGGTCACGTGACAATAAGTAACCTGATGAAAGCTGTAGACTACGGCTGCAACGTCGTAAATGTTGCGATATTTTTTTTTATTTCCAGGTAGTGACTTCTTTTTGTCTTATAGTATCAGGTTTTACATTATTTGAATTGCTTTTTTTGATGGCTGACAACAATTAGCACTTTGACCTCGGGGAAGAGTAGACTACGATTCAATAGCCCATCAGGTTGTAGACCGAATGAGCGATTCAAACCCGTAGACTATGAGTATTAACCTCTTAATTGGTCTAAATCGTGTTTGCCGATTAAACTATCGATAAAATCATCAAATAATATTACAAATTTGGGCTCATCGCTAATTTGACCTGCCATCTTTTCTCCACTTGTTGGCTATCTTAAATAGTCATGAAGTAGAGCAGCCATTCAGAGTGTAGGATACGTGTTAGACCTTTAACAGGTTTATTCTAATTGTTGTTAGCTGCTTACTCAGAAGAGAGACCAGGGCGCACATTTAATGGGGACTATTTTAGAGGTGGACTATTTTGGGCAGACGTTTTTAGAACAGTTGATAAGATCTCTGATTTCCAACAACAAGGTCCCCAGTTCGATCTCGGCACTCTTCGCCGAGATTTGAATATTTGTGTGACCTTCTCCGCCTAACCCAACTCAGCTTTCCATCCTTCCGGGGTAGGTAAATGAGCACCAGCATCTGCTGGGAGCTAACCTGCGGTGGATTAGTGTCCCGTCCTGGGGGAGTCAAAGACGCTCATCTGCTTAACACTACAGAAACTGGAGATAAGCGCCGGCCACATGGGCCACTAGCCTCGTTAAGGGTTTAGCTATTTTTAGGTTTTTGAAATGAGCCATGAGACCTGGCAGACGCAGGTGGTAATATCTCTGCCTTCCAACCGCAATTTTCATTGTAAAATTTCTGGCTCTGTCGATATTTGTACATTTTAAGTGTACTTCAATTATTAGGTTGTTAAGTAGAGTATTCTGGGACTAGTAATCTGCGATGGAATAATTTACTGTCCAGGAATGGGGGAATCCTGACATGCAGAAACTGAAGATAAACTATGTAAACATGTGTCACTTCTCTTGTAAGGATGTACCAAGCTAGTCTTTCGAGATGAAAATGGTTGCCAATAAAATATAAAAATAAGACTCAATCACAAAGCCGTTCATGAAACTTCGTGTAACCACAGAATACAATCTTTTTTATAATAGTCGTTGAAATATCTGGAAACCTACACAACTAAGAATAATTTTTCAGCACTCCAAGCTGTGACCGTTTTGGTTGCCGTGGAGAGTAGATTAAATAATGGTTGCCATGGTGAGTAGATTAATTAATGGTCGCCATGGTGAGTAGATTAATAAATGGGCGGCCAAAAGTGTCATAGTGCTAATTTGTCTACCTCCTTTTCAGCCGTTAGGTTGTTTTTAGTTTAATTCCAGGCTAAAAAATATTTGGCGACCAAATTCATATCCTTGACAACTTTGTTAAATAGTACGTCAGCCAAAACCGACTTACAAACTATAGCTAAGCTTTGAGCACTGTCTTTATAAAAATGAAGTAAAACATGATGTGTGCTGTTTGATCCATTATACATCGTGAGAAGGTGAAGTTAATTAATTTTGCATAAAAAACATTCTTTTTCAGGCTTCTATATGTTTATCGAGGCAACTGGTCAGTCAAGTGGAAGCAAAGCAAGATTTATTGGACCTCTTGAATCGACGACTTCTGGTGTATGCTTGGAATTCTGGTATCACATGCTGGGTGCTAGCATAGGCTCACTAAAAGTATACAACAAAAGAGGATCTTCTCTGGGTCGGCCTGTCTGGCAGGTATCCTCAAACCAGGGTGATGAATGGCTTATTAAGCAAGTCACAATGAGTAGCCCACGGAGTTCCTGGCGTGTAAGTAAAGCAAACCAAATTAATATGTTGCAGCACTGATCCGACCGACACTCATCTTTCCCAAATGCAAAAATAGAATTAAATAAAACACTGTAAACGTTCAATTTTACTTTCAGATTATGGATTCTTTTGGGCATGGAGAAAAGATTTTGTTGATTTTGGTGGTTTTTTTCATCCCGTGCTCATTAAAATTAAAGAAATTTTGTCATCTTTTAGCAACTTAAGAGTCCGTATATCGCCTTTTCTTACATTTAGATGAAATGAACCTTTTTACATTTTTATAAATTTTCAAACGTGGAAATAAGAGAGTTTTGGGACAGCTGACGATTTTGACCGAGCGTTAATCCATTATTAATCCTGGTTTAATGACATTAAAGAAGGTACTTATGAAGCTTCCGGTTCAATACTAACTCTGTCAGCCTAAGGTTTTCTTTGTTTGCATTTTAAAATCGTTTTAAATATTACGGTAACAAAACCGTTTTTATATAAAATTAAAACATTGTCATACATTTGCTCCTGTCTTACTTAGCTGATGTTTGAAAAGTCTGTAGTGCAAAAACGGACTATGTGAATTTAGCTCACGTTAGGTCACGTTTAGGTCACGTTGTTTTTGCCTTTTGCAAATGATTTGATCAAGTTCTCATCTCTCCCTACATTATCCTTAATGTTTCGTCATTACCCTTGGCAGAATTCAGCATTTCATCCAATGTCACTTTACCTGTTTTTGCACTAAACGCTTTAATTAATCTTCGTATAAAGCTGTATATTTGTTACCATTCTCATAATTTACGGATAAAAATCTTCCTTAAATTTAGGTTGTATTTGAAGGAGTTAGAGGGGCAGGAAATACTGGAGACATTGCCATTGATGACGTCAAACTGTTTGGTGGACCTTGTCCAAACCCAGGTATTTATAGACGTTTTATTAGGTTTCTAAGCTTTAGCTGCCGGTCTTTGTAAGGCATTTTTTTGGTAATCTATTGATAGCACAGAAGTGGTAGTACAGCTTGAAGCCGGCTATGTAAATATTGGGCATTATGCCCGTAAAGGTAGCATGTTTTACTCATTAAAACGTCTACAAAATTAGTGAGCCTGGATTGTAGCAGCCATAAACAACTGTCTTGGTATGGAATAACACGGGGTAGCTGCCACGGCTACTCTATAGAAAATAAAAGCAGTTGTTTTGGTGTAGTATTTCCTTGCGCCCCTAAAGGGTTAGCTGCCGGTACTAGTTCTCCTAAACAGCTGCTTAGGCGTTTTAAGATCATATTAGCATAGCATAGCGGACTCAGGTTAAGAAAACGAACAGATATCTTTTAAAAAGCACAATAGTATGTTGCTATGGAGACGAATCCCATGTAGATAGCACAGACAGGCTACCAGCTAATTTTAAGCTTTGATGAAGGGTACTATAGTTACTGGTCTTTATAGTTACTATTAAAAATGTTCTACATACTTCAATATTTTTAGGTGACTGCACTTTTGAAAGTGGTCTTTGTACATGGAGAAACACAAAGAACGAAGACAATTTCGATTGGTTGCAAGGTAGTGGCAGAACAAGCTCCAGGTTTACCGGGCCATCCACTGATCATACTACCGGAGCTTCAAACGGAACCTATATGTTTATGGAGGCCTCCTTGCCCAGACGTCCTGGTGATAAAGCTAGGTTAATCAGTGAGATGTTCAAGAACGTACCAATTCAGGGAAAGTGTGTGACGTTCTGGTATCACATGTATGGATCAGACATTGGAACGTTGAATGTACTTTGGAAAACCGGTGCAGGAAACACTGTAAGTGATAGTTTCCTAATAAATAAATTTTGGTTGAAAATTATAATTTTTTTTCATTTTGGAAGGTATCATTTTTTAAAAGGAAGAGCACCTAGTTTTTCAGTATCTCAAAGGCATGCTTTGTCATTATATTTAGACTGGAAGTTGTGTGAGGTCAGTCTGAGGTCACAGACAGGCTATAAAGTAAAAGGGTTTTGAAGCCATTTGCTTGGGTCTTGCAAGGTTATCAAATAATCCCATGCTAACGTTAGTAAACCTGCTACTGAATACCAGACGTATTGCGCGGTTCTGTTGAAACAAATGATCTCCTACTCAGTGTTTAGCATTGTTGCACCTTAGTAATTAAAATTTCAATAAAACCAAGTAGATTTTAAAGTAAGTATTAAAAATGTTTGTGTTTGGCTATACAGCAACTCATGAGACTGTTAACAACTACCCAATAGTATGTGCAAATAAAATAATTTTGTTTCTTGTTTTTTTTGTTTTTAGTCTGAATCTATCCGTTGGTCATTGAGTGGTAACCAACAAAACAAATGGAAGTTTGCTCGCTTTCCCTTGCCTCTTCAATTTAATACAAACTTCCATGTAGTCTTCGAAGCAATCCGCGGAAGTGGCTATAAAGGAGATATTGCTATTGATGATATCGAGTTTATAACTGGATCCTGTTCAATCTTGCCAACTTCTGCCAATCCGCCGCCAACTGCCACACCTGGAACAACACCCACAACAGCCTTCACCAGGCCTCCAACAATACCCCCCGGTGACTACAACTGTGATTTTGAAAACAGTTTCTGTAAATACACCCAGGTAAATGGTTTTTGCATGGTAATAGATGTATCCATATTAGTTTTAATATTTATTACAATAAATTACTATTAATATTGTTATCATTATCATCAACATTATTATCCTTATATTTTCTATTTTTATTTAGTATAAATTTACAATGTTCTATTGTGAATCTGTGAATTTGATTGGCTCTTTCACTGTTTTCTATTTGCTGATAGAAAACAGTTGTGAATAGCCAATGAAAATCGTTCTTCTATCAATTTTGACCAATCACGAAGCTTCATGTACATGACTGACAAGAATCGCTTTGAGAAAAAAAAAGAAACATTGGCGTCGCGACAATTTGCCGAAATTAGACTACTCGCCTTCGTTTTCCAAGAGCCGGATAGTCAACTGGGCTGCTCCTCGTTTACTATTTGCTCGTAGAAAACTCGGGCTCCTAGTCTAATTGTTAATTATAAAGTGCACAACTTAAAGAATACAGTATTCGGATAGTAGTTTTTTTTAGCCGCAACTTTTTAACTATTTTACGTTTGTTGCATTCCTAGGCTTGTGTTACTATAAGTAAAATTATTCTAGTGTTATATTATTTTTTTGTTTCAAAAAAATAAAAAAAGCTAAATCCTTTACGGCCCCTATCTCCGGTTTCTCTAGTGTTAAAGGGATGAGAGTCTTTGAATTCCCCTGTACGGGATTTTTCGATTGCATTTCAGATACATCCCCTTGCGGTATTTAACTGGACTCGCTTGCAAGGGGAGACATACTCAGTAACGACAGGTCCCACAGTAGATCACACTATCCAACAAGGGGTAATCCCTGGCCCCAAGGGGCCTGGCTCATTGCAGCATTCCAGTGGAAAGTGCATCCACGTGTACGATGGTGCTTTCAAGAAACCCGCAGAAGGAACATCGCTTGTCATTTACGATGGATGTGGAGAGGACCGCGTAGAATTTAAGGTTTGTTTTAAGTTTTGAACCTTGTTTTCTTACTACCGAGGGTTGAAGCGTTGGATGTTGTCCTTGAGTAAGATTAAGTTCAAAATATAAATAAAACAGGTCTGTTTTGCCTTTTTCTGTTGTTCACTTAACCTCTATTGTCTAGCATATAATAGATATCTGTACAGACATAACTAGAATGCTGCTTAAAAAATAGCAAAGTAGTTACTGTTCATCAGCAGGATGCTCAAATTGTCTGCACTTCGACAATTGGTTTCGGCTCCATTAATTCCTGTACCAACTGAAGAACAATTTAGGTGGAGCCTCCCATTAAGTGAGCACAGTAACTGAACAACGTTAGTAAAAAAAGAAAAATTAATTGATAATTTGTTAAAACTAGTATTGGCGGCATACGCCACAAAACAACAACAACAACAAATTCACGCATGAAAAACAAGTTAATAATTAAGTGTGTGCGTGACTTAACAGATACACATCTTAATATAAAATTTGAGGATACAATCGAATAATTTCTGTCAAAGAGTTCAGGGCTTACTAAGCTGCTTGACGGAGGCTCCGTATTTTCGCACCTCGTCATAGAAATATCAGTAGAACCTTATGAAGATCTTGCTAAGTACCTTCTTAAAGCCTTGCTTCTCTAACTTGGTCAATAAGCGCTTGCTCCTTGCTATAAAGTCACTCTTTTCACTGCGAATTCTAGTATATCTCACCAGTTAAGATATGTATATCCCGTACGCTGGATTGCTTGGGATGTTGCTGCCAAGGAAGGGGCATTATTAGCAATATTATTGAAACTTAGCCGCTCCCAAGGTGATTTGTGAACAAGGATTACTCTACTAACATTCTAATCCACTTTTTAAACAACTTCATTAGCTACCAATGCCTTTTTCATTACCACTACCCATTTTATATCACTGATTTTTATTACTAGTTTACTTGATCGCTATTGTTAGTCAGGATGCATTCTCATTTCTCCCCCTAAGACGTTGGTTTTGTTTACTCCTGTCGTTTCAACCCCTGAATCACCTTCAAACCTTCAACTGTTAGTAGCGATCTTTTATGTCAAAATGTACTATATGAATTATCCTTAAACTGAAAACTTAACTACAGTAAGTTTGCTCTTTGTTATAGTACATAAAAATATTTCCTTTCAAGCTGTTTCCCTCGTTACATTTATAAGAAGTATTGTTATTTTTCTTTCTAGATTTCAATGATAGCGATATTGACTTTTATGTCAAAATGTCATGAATAATCCTTCAATTATTGAGCTGAAAATTTGCTCTTTGGTACATCTTTTCTGTACATAGAGGATATAAGACGTTGGCGCCAACATATTAAGCTTTTCTTCGAGTGGTATATTATTTTTTTTCGGAAAATTCCTGGAATTTGTGGAAATCTCCTGGAATTCTAGAATTTTTTTCCAGGGACCTGGTTAACGCCCGAAATTTTGAGGAATTGTTTTATGAACGAGCCAAAATCTGCAGAAGCATCCAACTCGTTGTTTTATTATTTCTTTTTGTGTGGAGTTCATTTTAGGGTTTTATCTAAAGATAAAGAACTGCTCAGTTGTTTTGTTGGCTTAGTTACAAAGGTAGAGTTTGAGGTTGGATCCTGGAAAAATGAATTGTATACTCTGGAGAACTCCTGGAATTTTCTTGAGCATTACAGCAAAATGGAAAATATGTTATGTAATTATATAAATTAGTAAGGTTTTTTTGTTTTAAGAATATAAATAAACGCCAATATCCAACGTTTCGAAGTCATCCTGATTTTATTTTTCGGATTTTAGTCAAGTTTGAATTCAGGATCTCATTTTAAAACAAAAATTAGTGTTCTAGAGACCGTAAATAAGAACAATGCAAGTGTTACTGGAGGTAAAGAGCGAAAATAATCAATTAAACAAACATTTTAGCCCGTACTGAATCAGATTGAGTGTTCAACTTGGCACTCTTGTCAGGTCGTCCTACTCCTACTTACTGGTGTTTTCTTATATTTAGCTTACAAGTGATGGATACCTAAAACATACCAAGTTTGGACAGTGTGCTAAACGCCGAGGAGGAGTAGCAAACCCAGATGATGTAGTTGTTAGCAATACATGTTCAGAGAAATGGCAATTTACATCCCAAGGCTCCTTGCAACATATTAATACCAACAAGTGTATTATGCCTAATCGAGGTAGTGGTGATGTTATTCCATCAAACGACAACAAGATTGTGCTGACTGCAACTTGTAACCAAAATTATGAGAAATTCCGCTGGCAACCGAGTAAGTAGGAGACCAGTCTGGTTTCAGTAAAGATAAACCATAGATATTTCTAATCTGGGGTTAATTCGCAGCAGCAGCTTATTAGCTATACAGTAAGGCACTTATGCTACGTAGAATGCTTTGACAAGCAACAGGCTATAAAACTTTTGGTTTTGGAGATTATATTTTTTCATCTTTTGTTAGCTATTTTTTAATTGTTGGACTTCCTTACTTTTCATTGTTTGGTCATTGCCACACTGAAAAGGTTTCAATGAGAGTTGAAGAGCTGTGGGTAACCATAGCATTACAATACTCTTTGTGAAAGTGTTTTTTTTAACAAATTACGCCTACTATGAATTCCTTCAAGTGTATATTGAGCACTTCAGATGAAAAATCCTTTAGTTTTAGTATAACGTTTTTTTTTCTGGTTCAAAACGAATTTCAACAAAAAGTATTTTGTCTGATTTTTGGAAACGTTTTTTTTTAGTTTTCATCTTCATCTAAAATTTCAATTTCATCACTCGAAAAGCCAATTTTTATATTTGAAAAAATTATCCATGGCACAAACCTTCCTGCTTCCTGACCTTCTAACGTCATCAAAACCAAAACAGTGATTGGATAAGAGAGTTACATCGGGTCATTTAATTGGATAACATGCCTTAAAGTAAAATCACTTCACAGATACGATATTTCTTCACGGCTTAATCAATGGATATTCTGTTACAGTATATAATAAATCTACATTGAAGAAAACAATAAAATAAAATTTAGTACAAATTCGGGTTTTAAAATCTAAACCAGCCTGTCTTATGTTTGCTCTTTCATTCAACTTGAAGATTAATTTTTTGTATTGGAATAAGATGTACCACCGAATCTCGTTTTTGATATCGTAAAAACAGCTTATTTTAAAACTTTTGCCCAATTTATCACACAATAAATGTGTATTATTGTTTGTATTTTCTTTAGCTACATGCATTCTAATATTACCTACTTTTTACAGCCCTTGGTTGGTATGCATATATTGAAGCCTCGTCTCCACGTGCTCCGAACGACACAGCTATACTTACAAGTGCAGCTATTACGAGCAACCCAAATGGCAAATGTTTGTCTTTTTGGTTCCATATGTACGGTCCTCATATTGGATCATTAAATGTTTATCTTCCAAACAGTGGTAGCAGTGTTCTGACCAATCCGGTTTGGACTAGGTCTGGTACACATGGTAATCGTTGGATGAACTCCAAAATTGCTCTTCGAAAGAAAACACCTTTTAAAATTGTATTTGAAGGTATGATACAATATTTAAACATTGAAGATTATTGTTAACAATATCAATTTTCAGTTAATTGTTCCCTAAGTATTTATCTAAGTTGTTTTAAGAAGCCATCTTAGGAACATGAGAAATGTTCAGACGTGGTCTTTTCAAACGTAAAACTACGAATTTTATTGATAGTAACAATGTTGCTAATAAAATGTTGTAACACTAGGTTTCTCTCAAAAATATTTAATTAAACTCCTTTTGAAAAGGTTCTATATAAGACAATAAAAGATTTGTGTTACTTTGTTAATTGTACAACAGCACCACTTCGAGTGTGTTTAGGTTTGTTGAGTGAAGGAATTAAGTGATTTCGACTGTTCTCCCATGGTGCTTACTACTTTTGGAAGTCGTGGAAAACTCTTGAAATTCTTTGAAAACTCACTGGAATTTCTTCAAAACTCCTGTGATTCCCGAAAAAGAAAACTTTATTTCCAGGTCGCTTGAAAACTTCAGGGAATGCAGATAATTTGCCTGTACTCCTAGAAAAGTCCTGAAATTTTGTGGAAGTCTTTTCATCAGTATATTGTGAATAAACCAAAACTTGCGGACGAATTTGAGTTCTTATTGTATATTTTGTTAACTTAAGTAGTCTTGGTTTTCGTTGTTGCTTTTTTAGCTGAAATTACTTGATATCGTTTTGCTTTTGCCGAGAGAATTTTTTTGTGTGAAAACATAAATTCTGTACCCTGGAAATCTCATAAAAATCTTCAGGATTTTGTTATTCTCAATCAGTGAGTGCCATGTAGGATTCAAAATAACTTTCTAAATTTTGTTTTTTTTTGTAAGCTCTTTTATTTGGTCCAAACTCTCTGCCTGCTGATTTCGTAGTGAGGTAAAACATCCTGTTTGCAAAACGGTATAAACATAAGTAACCTAAAAGATAACTGTGTTGTGGAAACGAAAAGGTCCAAAATCCGCGGGCTATCGCCGGGAGCCGGCTGCTGTTTTGAACCCTGCCATGGTTCATGAAGATATGAATATAAATTAGTACTACTTGTGCGTTTATTACCGTGTTTTGAACTACGTTCCTAAATGAACTTTTTGCCTATGTGTTAGGTGTGCGTGGAAGCAGTTACGCTGGCGATATTGCACTTGATGATATTGAGGTAACAAATGGGGCGTGTACTTCATCAGTATCGTGTGATTTCGAGGTGAATTATCCTCAGTACTGTGGATGGAAGAATATTAATGGTGATAATCTGGATTGGTCGTATGGATCAGGATCCACAGGTTCCTTTGGCACAGGACCAACCAATGATCATACATTTGGTGACAAGCGAGGTACGTTTTGAGAGTAAATTTTGATATTCATCCAGTTCAATCAAAATTAAATGTTTGTCACGTTGCAGTTCACTATCACGTGACAGTGAACTGCCACGTGTCAAACGTTGAGGATTGAAGTGGATGGCCCGGTTCCAAGTTTGTAACAGAGAGAACCGAAACCCTCCTTTCTGTTCAGAGTTGGATCGCTCTCTTTGCCCCCTCTTTTAAACCGTTTTTTATTTAGGATCTCGACTCTTTTCAAATCCAGCACATGATCCGTGTCCTTCAGGTAAGTTTTACTTTGGAAGATCTGCCACCACTCAGCCTTAAGATTTCCTACTGTTGTGATTTTTCTTGCACTTCCTAATTATTGCTTTATGAGTTCTAGAAGTAAAACACTTTGCATACTCTGTTACACAGGGCTCGAGCGGTGATGAAAATTTCATGGAATTTGAAAATGCATTCTTCAGGCGTGGAAAAGTCATGAAATTTGAGAATGTTGGCCAAGTCCATTCAAAAGTCATGAAATTTATTTTTTTTCTTGTGTTATGGTTTTTTTGCGAATTAAATATTTTTGAGCGAAACTGTGTTTAGAAATCGCCGGTATCACACGCACGTCTGACACAATAAATTAACAATTTTAATGTTTTGCTCTAAATTCAAAAACGTTACATTGTCTTTCAGTGTCCAGAAGATAATGTTAAATTAGAGCTTGTGGAGCCCGTGATTTGGAGTAGATTGTTTGATTTGAAGCAAAATGGCATTGTAAGTAACATTTGACTCAAAGTTTCAACCTTGTTTTCTCATGCAGGCCACTACATGTATCTGGAGACATCGGGTTTCATACCACGAGGCTATAAAGCTTGGCTAGAGAGTACTCCAGTCGACATGGGGCCCGGCAAGTGTTTGCAGTTCTGGTATCATATGTACGGCAGCACAATAGGTGAACTAAACGTGTACGTTAAAACTGGTCGAAACAATCCTAGTAGAGCCTCGTGGAGTAGAACAAGAGACCAGGGCAATCAGTGGTTCATTGGACAAGTTTCTGTCACAAACGTTTACCAAAGTTTCACTGTAAGTCTGCCTTCCTTCATCTGCGCTTGTTTCGGCTTTCGTAGCCGCATTCAATTTGAACCATTTGCATGTTGTATGGGCTCCATAGTTTTTTCTAGTTGCTTTCTTTAGGAAATATGTATGAATATAGGATTTAGATGGTAGATTCCAGCCTCAGACTAGAAAGAATATGCAATCACTTCGCAATTGACGTTAAACGAAGTATTACTCGTTCGTTCATTCATTCATTCATTCATTCATTCATTCATTCATTCATTCATTCATTCATTCATTCATTCATCCATTCATTCATTTAGTTTTATAATTTATATATTTATTTGGTAATAATTACTCATTCTCTCTAATTTATGTCAAATAGAGTAGGAAAAATTTTAACTTAAAAGTACTTGTAAGGTTCTAAATACCGCCTTTTTTCAGTTTGTGTTCGAAGCTGTCCGTGGAATTAGTTTTACGGGTGACATTTCCATCGATGACATTAACTTGTTGAATATGCCCTGCAACGCCCCAGGAACCTGTGACTTTGAAAAACCAATTTGTACTTGGACAAATAGCCAGGCAAGATATTCTAACATTCTTGTTTAATTTTAATAATATAATAATAATTTAAGTAGTTTGACATTGAGTTCATGTTTCATAACCCAATAAATGACCATGTTTGCCATATGAGTTCCCATGGCTGATGCTTTTGAGCTTTCTCTCCGAAATTGACAAAAATGCATCAACAATCTTGTTCCTGAACACCGATAGTCGATAGAATCTAACGGTAAAAGCTACATTTTGCGAAATATATCAATACATTTATTTTTCCAGAACGACACGAACAACAAAACTAGCACTGCTCTTGTTTTCCGTGACTTTTGTTTACACTTGAAGGAGGTTACTCACAAGGAATTGGAGTGGGTGCGTGCCGCTGGACTCTAAATTAGAAATTAATCGATTTTGATACCTTTTATAAGCTAGCAAGTCAGTTTATATTAAAAACGCTACTAAATATGACAGCGGATGGTTTTGTTGTCTACATTTCCAGAACATAAGATTTAAAAACGACACCAATTAGCAAATGAGTTATTCGCAAAACATGAGGCCTCCGAGTTACGCAAACTTATCGTCCATCAAAATCAGTCAAACAATTTTTAGTTGGATGAATATTTAGGCTCGAAATTAAGAAAACCCAATGAAAGCATTTTTGCGATTAACTGCAAAATTTAAATCGCGAAATTAAAAAAAAGATAAAAAGTAATGGTTTATAGTAACGACTTTTGGCGGATAATTTTTGTTTTAAGTTAGTTGTCAAAGATGACGAATGGTCGCAAAATTGCGAACGCTGTTGAAGTTTTTGTGGCAAAAGGAAAAATTTAGTCGCATATACGACCGTATCAGTCGCAGCTTCTAGCCCTGATATTATTCAGTATTTTTTTTTAGCTTTTGTAACCTAAAGCGACACGCAGATATATCCCAGAGATACGACCGTATCAGTTGCAGCTTCTAGCCCTGATATTATTCAGTAATTTTTTTAGCTTTTGTAACCTGAAGCGACACGCAGTTGTATCCCAGAGATACGACCTTATCAGTCGCAGCTTCTGGCCCTGATATTATTCAGTGTTTTTTTTAGCTTTTGTATCCTGAAGCGACACGCAGATATATCCCAGAGAAGGGAAATGTAAACATACATTTACTTATAAAAAAAATAGGGTATAAAGAGGGAGATCTGCAAAATAATATAAATATAAACATGACTTTATTTATACAGTTTCGTTTTTGCGTAGAGCTGATTTTGTTGTTTTATTATACATTTGAACATCGCATGCTCCTTGAATAAAAAAATTGTTTATGCAGTTTTATAACTATTTTTGTCTGCTCATGAAATTCCGACCCTAATCTGATCTTCTATGATATCCAATAACAAATTCTTTTTTGAGAAAAACAAAAAAAAGGTAATATCAGTTGATAAAATTAAGATGCTGTTAACTTAACTCAATCATCGCTGTTACTAAAAACATAAGTCGTCCAGTTTGTTAAGGTAACTAAAATTCAGAATCGTTACCTGGGGGGAGATCAAATTGTTCCAACCCCCCATCCCACACACACACACACACAATCCTCGGAACCTATCTTCTCTTTTATGAAGCTTATTATGTATTTTGATTACGAGCTTCCTTTGGTTAGACAAATGCTTGCCAAGAAAAAGCTCTCGAAATTCGCCAAACAGCTTTTAATGATTTGGGACCCTCCCTCCCTCTTAAAAATACTGGCTACGCTCCTGCTTGCCTGCGATTGCAGTTTTAGAGCAAAATTCTCTGTTTTTAAAGTTGATGTTTCACTATCACCGTAGGAAGAGGATGATTTTGATTGGCTCCTTGGTTCTGGAGATACCTTCTCCAGTTATACTGGACCGTCAACTGATCACACAACCAATCTTGCCTATGGCAAATACATGTTTATAGAAGCCTCGTCTCCCAGGAAACAAGGCGAAAAAGCTAGGCTCGTCAGTGAACGCTTTGGCCCAACAAGTCTTCGAGGATACTGTATAAGGTTCTGGTATCACATGTATGGTGCAGGCATCGGTACCTTGAATGTAATTGTAAAGAATAGAGCTGGTAACTCAAGCCTTTCTGAGACTACAGAGTGGAGCCTGTCGGGAAATCAGTTGAACCAATGGCGTCAGGGTCAAGCGCCAGTTAGGAGTACGTCAGATGGTTATCAGGTGATGTAGTTATCTAGTAGTAAATACGTAAAATTTAGTTGAAAAAGTAATCCTGTTTTCCTTAAACTTTTGAAGCATCTCAAATCCTCCTTACATTGCTCATACAGAATGATATACATTGATATTGATATTGGTAGGTGGTGAAGACTCTTATATTTTGTACGGCGGCGATGATCGTCGGAAATTTTCAAAAATACTCCTAAAAGATACCGATATTTTACGAAGGTGGGCGTGGCAACATTAGACTTTTAACCCTAACTAGCTAATGTGAAGGAGCATTTTTATAGGTTCCCAAGACATAAATTCAAAATCTTCTTTCTGAATAGTTTATCATTTTCAAGAACAGTAACAAATGAAACAGAAAGATCATGTATGTATTGATATATTGCATTCGTAGTTCAGTCTATTAAGACTTGAATTGATATATCAAAAGGTACCATCCTAGAATTTGGTGGCCCAAAAACCTCTTAAACACCTTATAAGATACCAAGTCCCTGATGTTAACTCCT
Source organism: Zoanthus sanctaehelenae (assembly GCA_028564885.2). Taxonomy (NCBI): domain Eukaryota; kingdom Metazoa; phylum Cnidaria; class Anthozoa; order Zoantharia; family Zoanthidae; genus Zoanthus; species Zoanthus sanctaehelenae. Next base: position 1,130 of record JAOTRI020033929.1, on the reverse strand, counting down.
AAATAATTCGACGAACATCCCCCAACTTCTTGATGTCAGTTGAAGCCCCTAAAAATTCTTTACTTTGGAAAAATGTTTTGAGTTTCGTGTTTTAATCTTCAGTTTGGATTAATGCAAAACTTGTTGATATTCCTTAATTGTTTATGTTGGCTACATTTTTACATTTAAAAACAACTTTGGCCTGCAACAAAATCGTATAGGTTGTCTTTGAAGCTGTCCGTGGAAGTAGCTATAAAGGGGATATTGCTATTGATGATATAACCTACACAGTGGGAGCTTGTGAAGTGCTACCTAAGAATGCCCTACCTTCATTGTCGACCACAGCCTCACCAACTGTTGCCACCACCCCTCCACCCAAGGGTCCCGTTGATTGTGACTTTGAGTCAAACTTTTGTGGCTGGAAACATGACAGCACTGGGAAATTCAACTGGACTCGTACTAAAGGTGCCACAACTTCTGACGACACTGGTCCCAAAGTTGACCATACTCTTAAAAACAGTGAGTATAAAATGTGTTTTCTCTTCTAGCATATTCAGTGCAGAACGGATTTTTTATCGGAGGCAGCGTAGCTTAGTGGTTTGTGTGCTGGAGTTGCATGTGCTCGTCCCGTATTCAAATCCCACTCACTCACTCACTCACTCACTCACTCACTCACTCATTTCTTTCTCTGTTTGTTAGTTTATGTCTATTTTTATTATCGGTGATTACTATAGTTTAAGAGATAAAATGTACAGAGTGAGATTTAGTGCCAGCAAGTTGTATTTCCGTAATAAATCGAGACTTTTTGCTTCAATTTGTACCCCCTTGACCGATTAATAGGTTTGTACAAAAATAATGATGCCCCCCCCCCCCAAAAAAAAAAAAAAAGTACGAGTTTAAATAGCCCATTCGGTTCGTGTCCTCATTGCAGGGTTCGCACGTCCTGGAAAATCCTGGAAAAGTCCTTGAATTTTAGAAATCAAATCCAGGCCTGGAAAAGTCCTGGAAAATGGAATTTTGAAAAATGTCCTTGAAAAGTCCTGGAAAATTACAAAAAAAACATAAATAAAAAAATACCGAGAAATAAATAAAAACGTTCCGTTTCGCACAAATTAATTCCAAAGGCTATTTCGTTTGCTTGGTGTTGCAAC
>JAOTRI020033838.1:0-18149 GCA_028564885.2 Zoanthus sanctaehelenae | reverse complement strand
TTTTTCGGCCGTTTTCACCTGAAACCGCCTCTCAAAAAAAGATTTGAAAATCGATACGAGGTGTCACGTGACTAACATTTACGCGTCATCGCACATACAGGCAATACCCAGTCTCCCAGGTTTTAATTAAAGAAAAAACAAGAGTTCTTATAGGGCCACTCTTTTCCACAAAAAGTCTTTTTTCCCTTATTTTTTCATGTGTACTCCCACCTTAAATAAGCAATGGCTTGTAAGCGCAGAGCAACTAATCATTGGGATTGTTTGTTTAAATCTAAATCAATTTTTTTGTCTATTCCTTGTGAACATAAAGGCACGTCTTCTTGTGGGAAAAGTGTGCGCGAAGTTTTTTCCTACCAGCCTATTAATTTTGCTGACTAGTACATCGAGTGGTCACTGTTACCGTATTAATTGTAGTCAATCATGTGCATCTCGATGTCTGGTTTACCTAGCTCAAAAGTACATTTACACATGTTCTTATTGGCCGCTGTATGCCTATGTGGCTTAAGATCGTATCTGTTTCGTGATTAATAATTGTTTATATTAGTACATTTGTTTTTAACACTGTTCCTATTTAATGAAGAAAATTAAGAACAATGCTTTAAAAAACAATTATTGTATTTTACAATAATTGTAAAACAATGTGAAACTTCTTGTGTTATATATTGTGTTGCTATACTTGCCGATCATGAGTACGTACATATTCAAGTTTTGCTATCTTAATTTATGAATCTTGGTGGGGTCTCTACATACATTTTCACAGATATTAAATGTGCCTCAACCTGAAATTGCTCAAAATTTGATCTTAAATTTTGGTCAATTGGTGCCTCGTTCTTAAAAAAAAGTTGTTTTTATAAAACAAGTAAATGTTCTTGAATTTTCAAAATATTAATTTAAAGTTGATTTCAGTAGGACAGCTTTATAAAAATAGTGAAATGTCAAATGTTGGTTAAAAGTTGTCTGAATATATTATTGAAATTATTAAGGTTCTTCTTAGTACACAAGTCTATTATTTTTCATGTTTATTGGTCATACGTTGTATAATTTCATTACATTCTCCTTTATTCTGATTCTAATATTTTTCCAGTTGGTATTACATTTACGGTTGAGATTACATTTTAGATTGAAAGGCTGCATTTGTGATTGATACTACATTTACAGTTGGTATCACATTTACGGTTACGGTCGATTTATTTTGCATATACTTTGGGTAATAGACATTTACAAATGATATTACACTTACAGCAGGTACTTTATTTATAGGTGATCCGAAAATATTTTTTACGGTTGTTATTTATGGTTGACAATATTACAATCAATATTGCTATTAAATTATAAAGTTGGTATTACATTTACGGTTGGAACTCTATTTACCGTTGATATTACATGTACGGTTAATATTACATTTGTTGGTGGTTATTAAATTTACGGTTGATATCATTTTTAACTATAAAATTTAACGTTAAAAAACAACGACGTTTCGACCGTTCGACGGTCATTTTTAAGTTGAAAAGTACAAATTTTGTATGCGCTTACATTATACTGGAACCATCATAGATAACACCATCAGACATTTTATCGAAATGAGAGTTACTGAGAATGTGTGTTCTAAACAGAAAGTAATCGATGAACAAGATGCCCCCACCAGAATTGTGTTACCGTTCCAAGATCAGAAATCGGCAAATGCGGGAAGACACCAACTCAATGATCTCAGTCGAAAGATTGATGCCGTCGTCCAGCCTGTTTATGTAAGCAAAAAGATCAAAGGACACTTCAAGCCGAAGGAGCATAAACCTCCCATTGTAAATCAACAAAACGTTGTTTATCATTACAAGTGTGGTCTGTGTGATACAGACTATGTCGGCTTCACGTGCCGACACCTACATCAACGTGTTGATGAGCATAAGCGATCAACAATCGGCTACCACGTAAAGGACGAGCACGGAGGGGATCCGAATTCCATTGGAAGCAACTTCGAGATTTTAAAGAAGTGTCAGAATAAACTGGACTGCTTGATTTTTGGAATGCTTTTTATTCGCAAACTCAAACCAAAACTAAATAAGCAGAGTGACTCGATCCGCGCGAAGCTATTCACTTAGCGTTTCTTTATTCATGCCGCTAAATGTTTTTCTTTGATGTATTGTTTCTATGCAAATATTTTTGAGTTTTAGTCAGAATAAGCGAAGCTATTTACTTAGCGTTTATTCATGCCGCTAAATATGTTTTTTCTTTGATGTATTGTTTCTATGTAAATATTTTAGAGTTTTAGTCAGTATCTCATTAGCATTTTATAATCGATTGTATATTTAAGCACATACAAAATTTGTACTTTTCAACTTAAAAATGACCGTTGAACGGTCGAAACGTTGTTGTTTTTTAACGTTAACTTTTATAGTGATATATGAAAGTTTCATCAAAATCAATCCATAACTTTTTGAGTTATCTTGCCAACTAACTAACTTACAAACAAACAAATTAAACAAACAAACCCCAGCAAAAACATAACTTTGGTCCTTGGTGGAGGTAATTATAATTTTATTAAATAATTGTCATTACCATGGGTTACGTTGTTAATGCAGTCCAGGAACTTTTCACCATTCTGACCATACAAGTAAACTCCTTTTCCATGGCTCAATTTTATAGGGTTTGATGGATAGTGAACTTTACAGGATTTTCTATAAATTAAATATAATAAATTGTAATTTCAAACTGCAAAAAGAAAAAATGGAATGCCTTCACACTCTATTATAATTCAGTTATAATTATAATACTTTACAAGAAAATTGGGGATAAATTTGTCCAAATATTTACAATATTTTCAGAATAATGCTCACATTTTGTTAAGAATAAAATTTTGCATGACTGAAAGAAAAAACATTTATTTACTGTTATCATCATCATCAATCCAATTTTGATCCAGGTTTATCTGGCCCATAAACAGGGGTGGCCGGATTTACCCCACTCTGGCAGCAATCTCTCCAAGTCCCACTCTTCATCTCACTCGAATCGTGGCATCCTCCTTCTTCAAACCAACACTTTTGAGACTCCTTGAGTGATCTCCACATGCATTTTCCATGTCTTCCTTGGTTGTCCTTGCTTCCTCTTTCCCTTCCCAAAACATGCCCATAATCCCTCCTTAAAGCCCTGCACAAACGGTTTCAACAATTGTTTCAACATCCATTTGATTTTGTTTGTCTGAATGAATAACAAATTTGAAACCGTTTGCCACCCCAATTTAAACATTTCGAAACAAAGTTTAGACACCTTGCCAACCTGTCTCATGCAAAAACAGTGAGATTTTCAAAAATCATTTCCAAGTATAGTGAGAATTGTAGAGAAATAGTGAGAAAATAACAACACAACAGTTTGCAGTTTGCAGCCTACCAGAACAATTAAGTAAAATTTTTAAAAAATGGCACAATATCAAATTTTGAAAATGTTGCAACAACATGCACGCAAATTATATAATTTATGCACTTAATAATAATTTTTATATTTATATTACTGAATATTGTAAGTTGTAATTGTGCATCTTATAAGGGCTATATGGCAGTTATCCCACGAGATATTTAAGGAATACTTACTGAATTTGTGTTATGATGAAAAAAGACGCCAGATTTTTATCCTTTCAGTTTTAGAACAACAAATCTTCCATCTCGTGACTCGTTTTTAATTTATCGTAAGATTTTAGTGAGAAATCGTGAGACCGTGTGATTGTGGTCAAAACCGTGAGAGTAATGGCAAGTCTGCATTCATGCATGTATTTGTGATCTTTACACATTCAGTTCACCAGTCCTTTCTGTCAAGAATCGGTAAAATAGTTAAGGCTAACTTATCTGAGTGAGCCATAATGTCATGGATTTCAGAAATACGTCTTGATTCTGTACAAAGCCCATTTATTTCAAGAATTTCATCACCTGGGCTCAGAAGACCAGCAAGAAACTTTGCTGAGGTAGAGTCCATTATGCGACTGACAAATATTCCTTGTCTGTACTGTTTGTAACCTTTCTGTATAAAGAATCCAAAGAGACCACTACCTGGTCGATTTAACTCTACTTGGTATGCCATTCCACCAAAGTCATGACTGACACCAATTATTTTACCCATGCTTTGTCCATCAGTTGGTTTACTTACTGCTGTGCTGTTATCATACCATGTCTTTGTCTGTTCAGTGATATGAAGTGGTTTTTGCTTAAGTTTCTTTCTGCTGAACTTTAAAGCTTTCTTGCTGCTGTTCGAAATTAACCGTGGCTTTTCAACAATTGGGTTATCATTTACAACATATAATCCTGAACGGCGGTTAAATTTGTTCTTTTTGTATTTCTTTTTATCCAAACTTATTTCGTTACTAAAACTTGCAAAGTCATCTTTAACTGTTGATCTAGTTGCTAATTCTGGCATACTAAGTGATTTATAAATTCTGTTATTTGTGACTGTTTGGCCAAAATCATAACTTCCTGATGTATTCAACTTATAAAGACTTAAGTAATGCTCTCTGGCAGATTTTGGTCGGATGATGATTTCACTGCAAATACTGCCCACTGTTTCACCGTCTGATTCCGTATCACCGCCGCTGAAATACCGTTGATGACTTCTGATGTGAGGCCTGGGTCCTTTAAAGAACAATTAAATACTGTTATTAGCTAACATTTTCAGTTATTGTAAACTATACATCCATATAATGTACTCCTAGACTATTTAAATAGAAGGTAAATATTAATTTGGCTGTAACTTATAACTAAGTTTCATTGCTCTATTCTAATATATAACTCTCAACAACTCAGGTTTAGTAAGTGCACCTATTAAGTAGTTATTTACAAGTTTCAAGTACATTGCCCAAAACTCAATATACTAAACTAGTTTTTTTATTGAATAATTTAAATTGTCTCAACAACTCAAAAACTAATTTCAGTTGAAAGATTTATAAGTCAGAGAAATAATTATGATAAATGAATAATATATATGTACTATATGATTTTATACATTACATTATAATTTAACTTTGTCCCTCTTAAAAAACGATTCACCACCCACAAGACTATAAATATAAAGATTAACTATAGCAAGATTTCCATTTGGACAGAACCAACTGTGCCATTGCTATTTAAATAAAATGAAATCTGTTTCTTTTAGCAACTTAAAAATTAAACTTTGCTCAAAGAACAATTATGAATAAGATGAAAATGGAGAAATAACAAACCTGTCCACAGATCTTGCAGTTGAATTGGTAAAACATCACTTACATTGTAATGCATAATTTATAATCAATGTAAACAAAATAACTCACTGATAGAATTAAAAAATCTTATATCCTAATTCACATAATTATAAATATCTTCTGTCTGGAATCTGTAAAATCTGAAGTCATGTGTTATAACTACTACTACCTTCAGCTTGAACACATTGTCATTGACATACAGTGTTGTGTTAAAGCTTCTATAGAAATTTGAGGAAATATTATTTTTATTAATTTTTTTAATTAAAATACTTTATATTTAATTTCTTATTTTTTTAAAACTTTTAGAACAAAAGTGCTTTGGGCAGGAGACTTGAAAATTCCACACATTTACAAGTAAACCAAAATGAAATTTGACATGAGCATGTACTAAAAGTGTTTTGATTTCATAAACCCACTCTTTTCCTAAATAGGATAACATTGAAAAATATAGAACTGAAATTTGAAAAAAATAAAAATCCACTAATTCAATTCCTTTACAAGTTTTAAATTCAATTTAGACTATTTTATTATTTTTAAAACTAAAATAGAACTTTTAAAACATTTTAAGCTTATACCTTTTGCATTTAAAAAATCTACTAAGTCAACCAAAATAAAAAGTTTGCCTAACAACAAGACAGGTTGCTTTTTCAAGCAGCTGTTTTAACTGGATACAATAAGTATATTTCTCAAGAGTTTCAAATATAATCTACCCAGTGTTATATATTAATAAATATTTGTGGCTAAAAATATATTTTTCTAGAACTAAAACAGGGAAATCTAATATGCAGTAATCCCAAATTGTGAAACTGGCAAGCTATAATCTCTTTGGAAGTGAAAGCAATAACTATTTAGCTATGACAGCTACAAGTAATTAAGCAAGATTGTGACAGTATAAATCATTGAATATTTTTATTAATAGAATGATATATTAAGTCAAAAAAGGCCTTTCATCTAACATAACTACATTTTCAACCATTAGTCAATTGTTGGGAAATGTGTCAGTTCATAAAACAGTATTTTTTAATTTAATTTCAAACACTTTTAATGGTCTGTTTATTACATTCTAACTAAGAAAATTCTAAATCAAATTCTATTTAATTAATATTTAATTTAAGGAGACTGTTCTGATTAATTAGACATTCTATCTTAAGCAACATAAAACTCATATGTTATGGTATAATTTTGGAAATATAGATAAAGCTATCTTTTTTTGGCAAAAACTATTAAAAATTAAAATATTATCTTTTAAAATATTTAAAATGTAATATTTTTTGCTTGACTTGATATGAGATAAACAGTAAAAAACATCTCTTTATTGAAAATGCAATTACTACCTAAGCTAGTAATATCTTGGAATCAAATAATCCAAATGTAAAATTACACAAAGTACAAAAACACTCCTTTCCAACATATATTTTTGTAAAAAATTTCAGTAAGCTATACTGACATTCTAACATTGAACACTGAGAGATTCAAACACTGCAGCCAACAAACAATGCAGTAATCTTGCACATATCACAGCTTAACTTCTTCATAGCGGGAGTATTGTGTTGAGCTATTCATTGAAACTTAATCAAATTTCTTTCTAAATCTTAAACAATTGAAAAAGGGATTAAATCTGAAAAGAACAAAAACTAAGAAGACAAAAAGAAAAAAACATTGCTTAATAATTACATTAGGATAACGAGTGGTCTTAGGAAACATATGCAATGGTTTTGCCTACTGCATTTAAAACACCTGCTTAGTTTTAAAAAAAACATATTTTTTCCAAAAAATTGTTTATAAATTAAGAATTTATTTTTGAAAAAAAAGTGGTTTGAAAAATTTAAGGAGATAATCTTTAAATTAAAATATAAGACAGTCTTTCATGCATATATGAAGTTTTTTCTCTGATGGACCAAATTAATTTTTTTTTTCAATTCTATTTTATAAAAAAGTTTAGACCACACTTAAAGTTATATTTTTGTCTTGGAGGAACTTCTTCAATTTTTCCAAATGTTTCTTTTGCACAAAGCACTTAAAAAGAAAAATGATTAGTAAAAGGACTGCTTAGCTGGTTATTTTATGTAGCATTATTCACCAACAAGGTTTCTAAAAGATGATTTCCAAAACTAAATATGGTATATTTTCGAAATGAAAAGGACATACATAATTCAAACCAGTCCTTTGCTTTGATTTTTGCTGTAACTGGATATTTCTTGTAAGGAATGATGCATTATTTTAAAACAGATTTTTTGAAATTATCCAAGATCAGATTATAGGAAATAGTTTTTTACAATAAAAAGCTAACTGTTGTCTCCATTTATTAAATACAATTAATATTAAAATGAAACTTGAAGATAGTTGAAGGACTTAGTATAAGGGAATAAAATATTAAGTAGAAGAAATTAATCTATGTCAAAGAAATAGGCTTTATGATTTTAAAATATAGTTCATACTTAATCTCTAAAAAAGCTAACTGTTAACCTCCATTTATTTAATGCAATTAACAATAAAATGAAACTTGATGATACTTGGAGGACTTAATAATTGGAATAAATATTAAGAAGAGAATCAAACTATGACAAAGAAATAGGCTTTATGATTTTAAAATACAAATCATACTTAATCTCTAATGTTGAGTTTTATATTTCAAATAATTTCATAGTTAGTTCTTCGGGACTGACAATAAATTATTTCAAACATAAACAAAAATTAGATTAAAAAAGTCGAATTTTCATTGTTGTTATGGATTAAACTTTATTGTAATTGCTACAAAAAAGTTCAAAATGACAAGAGAAATTCTAGCTTCTGAAAGTTTATTCTTGAAGAAAATATATAATAATTTTTAATATAAATTAAAACAATATGCAATTCAATGTCTTTAAGTAATTTTTACATCGATCTAAGTCAGCCAAAAAACTTGCGTTTCACGTTACAAAGTAACCGCACATCATTTAAATGTTTAAAAGAGGAACATTATAAACTAAAAATAAAAGCATTTAAATTTAGCTTTTTAATGGTTTCTATTAATTTGTTTTGCCGGTAAAATGTTTTTAGTTTTAGTAAACAAGAACAAAACACCTTATTCAAGATAAAAAACCCAAAATATTGTAACTAAACCACTTTTGTATACGCAGAAAAAACTGTAAATACTAAAAGTAAAAGACTGTTTTATTCAAGACAATTTGAAAATGTGTCCCAATTTTTTAAATAGCTAGTAACAAGAACTAACCTTTTGTTCTCATGAACGCCTGGCGTCGATAGTCGCAAGCAGACTTATCGTCTTCAGAATCCAAACTTCCATAGTTTAATTCTTGATTTCTGTAAGCTACTGATTTTAAAATTCCTCTACGGTATGCTGAGTTATTCGTTTGCAAATTTTTGATAGGAGATTCATGCTGATCCTGGTTTAAACTGCCTGAGCGGGGAAGCATTGAGAGACTTGTCGATTTTGATAAATCACTGATGCTGGCTGCGCTCTCGAAAGATTCTGAATCAGCCCATCGTACCGGTCTAGAATTTCGTATAGTCTTTGCTGATGGAATGAAAGGCCTGTCTGCTGAAATACCACTGTCTTTATCTGATTCTACACTGTCTCCTGGAAACAGAAATTGAGGGCGCTTTGAATTGGTCGGACTTCGTGCTGGTGGAGAAGTTTCATGATAAACAGTGCTGGCCGTGTCATGGTCTCCAAACGCACTGTCGCAACTATCGTCTAAGTTTTGGGATCTCCTGGCCAAGGACAATGAAGGCGCTCTCTGACTGTATTGAAAATTTTCAAATCCTGATCTTGAACTAGGAACGCCGTAAACAGGAACAGAATGTGTTCTCTCGGACTTTATTGTATTGTCAACTGTGTTGCGCCTCTGATTCCGAACGTCTACCGATGATTTCAGAAAAGGGTGACAACTTGTCGATTTCTCTTCATTACACGAAAGTGATGATATTGGAGAAGATCTTGAAAAGTTTTTAAAAATATCGGGATATTTTCGCTCCAACTCTCGAAATCTGTTCCTAGCTCTAACCACTACTTCAGCGTGCTGTGCCAAAAAGCCGTCTTCAAGTATTACACTGCTTCGATGATGCTGTTGTTTTCTCAAACTAGTCAAATCACCCATACTTTTGGAAAACCGGTTTCCATTATAAACAAGTGAAGTCCAGTCTAGTCTGTGATTTGCCTGTAAACTAGATTCTTGCGCTGATTTGTATGAATTTAGATTTTGTTTGCCGTCAACCGAATCTTGAGTGCACGGACGATTTTCCTTGGCCTGAAGTTGAACAAACACGGACGTTGTCGGATCTTGATCGTCGTTATCAATTACAGTACTCATGCCGCGTCCTGAGAATTCCTCGGTGCTTGTGCTACATCTGCCTCTCTGCTCTATGCCACATTTAAATACTTATTTATGATATTTGAAACAGACATTGTGACTAAAATAAGCAAACTGTAGCAAGACATTAACTGATAAATTTGAAAACTATGTTATGACGTCAATCGGATGTCAGTGATCAACCATTATTGTTTCTTGACCAATCAGATCATTGTTTAGGTTGCTGTGATCTTAAAATAGATGCCAGCTGAAAATCTTAAAAATAGGTTAATTTTCATTTCTTAATCTCTCTCTACATGTTTTTCATTATCTTTTTTTAAAAAAGAATATTTACCATGAATCATTCCGGAAACACAACTAGTTTAGCAAAGCAAATTTCAAACTCAGAGTTTTATTAATTTCCCCTCTAGGGTTACTTCATGATCAAGAAATATACGACTCCTAACCGCTTCAATATGAATTTTATTTCATTCAGTTATTCGAAATTGTAACATTAGTTAAAGAATTACGATGATCTAAATTTATTTTTTTTAAATCAGAAAAAAATCAGAAAAAAAGCACTTAAGAAAACAGACGGCATTAAAGACAAATTGGGGAAGTTTCCACAGACTATATCAGTATATGAAGAATGTAAGCAAAGTACGTTGACAACTATATTTCGATCGGCCACTAAGCACTATACGACTATAGCTTTATTATTTGGTTGACTTGGCCCAGCCCGGGTCCAACGATACAGAAATGAAGTTTTAAACGGGTTTTGCTCCAATATTTTTTAAACTATGATGAACAACCGTTTACTGAGTCATCTCACAAATATCAAGCAAAGATGATTCAGTTAAGTTAATAGTACAGCATGCATGAACCCTGTCTTTAACCTTAATTGGAACACATGCTTTGGTATCAAAAGAAACAAACATACACAACCCACCTTTTATGGTAATTTATTGCTTTTCTGTAGATAATTGTGGGCGAAAATGTTTGTATGAGGATAGACGTACGTGACGAAAAAAATATATCTTGACTCGATTCGTTAATTTTTTCCCTTACGTTTCAAATTTTGATGTTTTGATTGTTCGGTTCTGTTTGTGCGTCAGCGCAAGGTCGGTTCACACTATACTCAATTATTAAATAGTGACAAATATGCTTTATGTTTTTACGTTTAACTGATAACTTACAAAGAAATTATTGTAAAAAGGGGAGAAAAGTCGACCCCTAAACTCCGAGCTTTGCGCTGTTTGTGCGTCAGCGCAGGGAGCTCCCACGTAACTCTGAAATTAAAAAGACAAACATGTTTTCATGTTTTCAAAGTTATTAGTTTAAAAACATGAAAGAAATGATTGTAAAAGAAAGAGGAGAAAAGTTGTTTCCCAAGTTCATGGATAATTTTTATAATTCATTGCAGTTTTAACATAAACGCACTCAAAAGATTTAATATTGTTAATAAAACAAAAAAATTCAACAATACGATACTTTCATTTTCAAAATACTTAAGAAACTTCAAACAAGTTTTGGAAGTTTCCGAAAATCGGGCAGCTTTGAGAAAATACTTTTGTTTTGCAGCGACTAAATTAGCGCGTTTTTCATTCAGCGACTGGAACGCAGAGGCCAGGTCTATAGGTCCTAGTCGTGAGGAGAATGAAAGAAGAAGCGAACTCAATGCAAGGTTCAGCATTTTTGGGAACTGTTTTAAAATCACAGACTGAATGAAAATTTACTCAATTAACTCTATTTTGTACATATCTACACATTAAAAACTGTTTCTGGGAGCCGTTTTTCTTTTTCTTGCTCAGGCAACTCAAGTTGATTTCCTTCAAGATTTGTAAAAGAGTTTAAAATCTTTTAGAACAAAACCAAAAAGTTGAATAAAAGGGTATGTACACTGCGAAATACCTGGTGTTGACTAAAAGTAGTGACCCGACAATGTATGCCGATATCCAAGAGGCCGCAGCAGTAGTCACTGACACGTTATCTGCATACAGTTCGCTCTTAAAATACTGATTAGCTTTTCCCACTCCAGAACAATTTTTTGTCTTTGGTCAACATTCACTTTCAGTTAAGGACATTGGCAATTATTGTCTCACGTAATTTTATATCGTCGGATCATAGTTGATCGCATCGGACGAGCGTATTTTGTACTCTCGACAAGTCAAGACAAATGTTACTCATCGTCAGCCGCCAAACTGATAAACATGCTGGACTATTAATTTCTCGAAGCAACCTCCGCTGCAGCTAAAAGCTGGTGCATTTCAGTCTTGCATGAAATTGATTGTCAAATAAGAAGATTGTAAAGTGAAGATCATGCCTTTGACTTCAAACTTCACTAAATTCATCCACACCCGCGCGGTTTTTAATCTTCTTTATGGCTCCTGGTCGTCATGTTCTTTTCAAATTTTAGTCGGCGTCGACGGAAAACTGAGCTTAATCGGGTGTCCATCCTCTTGAAATTAAAAATGCTGTGAAAAAATGGCAAATTTCAGTGTACTTTCATTTCGTATTTATAATGGCCAATCCATTCCGACTTAATTTGGCTTATACATTTACTGCTATTATATAAAGCCAAAGCTATTCATGTTTACACCAGTTTGCAGTTTGTCGGGTTCACGTTAGTGGTTAATGTAACTCAGTCTATGTCAAACATAGCAAATGTATACAAGTGACGTCCCTATGTATATATGTCATTATGATATTAGAAAGGTGATAACTGATTGATGCATACGACGTTGTTTCCAAGAAAAATGGGTAGGAAATGTTTTCTCAGTTAAATTCACACTGTCCGAAAGAAGAAAGGCAAAAAATTTTTTCGGACGCGTTGAGTTCTTCCGGCGAGTGTTAGTTTACAGAAGTCTAATTTTTAAATGGATGGACTGGGTAACGAACGAAGAAGTGCTTAGAAAAGCAGGGATTAACAACTAAAGCTCTTATAAGTACAATACATGAAAGACAACAAGGCTTTTTTGGGCATGTCATGCGGAAAGATGGGTTAGAGAGGTTAGTTAGTTATTTTTGGGAAGGTACCTGTGAAGAAAGGATGAGGTAGACCTAAGGGAAGGTTCATGGATTTATATACGTGCGAATCTCTTGGAATGTCGTATAAATTGAGGCATTTCGTAGATCAGACAGACAGGAGTGGTTCATTTCTCACCAACGTCCATTGAGATGGCAATACTATTGCTAATTTTTAAAACTGTAAGAGGAGATTGCCGGAGAAGGGAGAAGGGTCAGATTGTACAACAAGCGCTGCCCTAATAGTGTTGTCCATATGCATCCGAGACAACTCATGTTAGGGTCGAGGCGTTGTGATCCGACTAAATAAATTATATTTAATAGCTCATAAGAGATTAGACTTTCCTATTAAGTACCTGCTGTTCGAATAAAAGCTCATCTGCTTTAAAACACAGAGTTTATAAAAAGCAATCGGAAAAGTATAAGAATCTACAGACAAAAACTTTTCTTTTTCTTTTTTATTAGCCTTAATTGTTCTTGTTCTTCTTGTTTTTGTTCTCGTCTTCTTATTATTATTATCATCATTAATATTATCATCATTGTTATTATTATCAGTATGTCATCATCATCATCATCATCATCATTATTATTATTAATATTATTATTATTATTATTATTGTTACTTTTTTATTTTATTGTATCCTTTGGTACTTTTTTTCACATTTCTTCCCCTTCCTTTTTCAAGTAGTGATTTCATCTGCCAGTATATTTACTCTATAATGTTTCTGTTTATCTGGCTCGATTAGTCCCAATGTTATTCCAGGTAACTATAGCACCTATACCCGTTTTTATTCTCTCTCTGACAATATACATGTATTTAAAACTGTAATCCACAAAAGATGAAATAAAGTATTTTTTGTTGTTGCGTTTGTTAAAACCGAGACCTCATTTGCCATGTTTCGTCCCGATAATCCGGTTCTTTCGCACGCGTTTCTATTTTTTGATAACTGATATATAAAGAAGCATAGCATGGCCAAACAGCTCAACAATGTAAAAAAGACCTTTTCCAAAACCAGACTAACGGGTGGTACACTGACAATCGATGGTCACTGTGAGCCATGTTCGCCAGGCAGGGGTTTTCCTATAAAGCTATATGTTTTCTTTGTAGCTGATTTAAATAATAATCTGTTTTACTATGTTGATCATATGCATAGTTAGTCGCAGCTATTATGAGCTGACAAGTGACCGCCATGCAAAAACTTACGTCTCATTTATGTAGTGTAAATTACAGTTCACAAGGCGCCTTTAAACATGTTTAAACATGTATGAACTCACTCGTAAATTAACCGCAAGTTCTTTCAATGAACCAATGCAATCGACTTTGAAAGAGTTTTGAATATTTAATTTTAGATTCTTGAATCGATACATCAACAGTAAGTTTTAAACTGAGAATCAAAAAGTTTCAGTTCAGCACTTTTTATCCCATGAAACATGTTTCCCATGAAACATGTTTCAACTATACCTTTCATTCTTACTATATAGAAATTTAATTGAGATTAAGTTCGGGTTTAAAAACCTGACTATATAGTCTATAAAATTCAGTAGTGATTTAAATTACTTGTTTTTTCCACACGTTTTTTTTCAAGTTTGTTCGAGAGAGGAGCGCCGAGCGAATGAGAGTTTTTTGATACGTATGAACGAGTGAATATAAATCGTAGAAAACATTTTCCATGCTGTAATATGATTATTTCATAGGTACTGAGAACTGAGATTTCTTATTTGTGTACCAACTTATTTCGCACAAACGAGGCGTTGAAAAGTGCATATAAATAGTTCAGTCAATGTAAAACGGCACAACAACAAGAAAGAAGAGATAACAAATCTCTCTACTCAAAAGCTATTTTAAAAATCATAAAAACTAATGAAAGCTAAAAGGCAAGAAAGAAAACAGAAAAAAATTACAGAAGCAAACCTTCCCTCGGCCATTTTTCAAAATACGCGACTTTTTAAGTGCAGCCCCTGTTGGATGACGTAATCTTTAGAGCGTTTATTCCAACCTCGTACCCAGTGTCATTTCACTGACGTAGACGTCACTACTACGTCAGTGAAATAACCCTGGGTACGAGGTTGCGTTTATTCATAATCAGTGAAATTTTGCCTTGTTTCAGATTGGACGAACTCCTAATTGGCTACGTTTAGAATCAGAACGACTTTTAATCAGTGCGATTTTGGCGGGTAAACTGCATACCTTTGTAATAAATTGACAGCCAACTCTAACCTTGAGGACACCCCGCTATTATCAATGACGGACACCTCGCTATTACGGACAAAAGAAAAATTCCCAGCTGAAACCATAAAGAAATATATGAAAACAGCTTTCGCAATAACGGACATACGGACACTTCACCTGGTCCCAAACTACAATTTTCGTTATTTTTCTCTTATTATAACGGACACTTTTGATATGTTTTTAAAAACTGGTGCCATATAAATCCTTTTATTTGGCAAAATAATTATAACTAGCCTTTACATCCACGAAAAAGCCAAGTTTTGACAGTTACAAATCTTGAATGAGACTTTGAAATTTTCGACACTATATATTGTATAAGTAATGTTGCCAGAGTCAAGGTTTGACATTCAACAGCCACTTATAATTAGCAGAAGCTGCGTTTTCATAAATCAGTCAATAAACAAAGTTAAATTGAAGAAAGAATAAAGCAGCGGGACAATATACCTCGCTATTACGGACACAAACGTAATTGATACGGTCCCAAGAGTGTCCGCAATATCGGGAGTTGGCCCGGTATATTGTGAACATTTCTGGATTCTTCATAAGGTCATTAAACAAGGAAAAGGGACAGGAAAAGCTGCTTTTAGAGAAAATGAACTTTTTCCTTAGGTTGTAAATTCTGGGGATGTTTGAAAATATTGGAATTAATGTTTAGTGGAATAATGCCGAACCATCTGCTAACCAAAATATAACTCCCTGTTAGGAACTGTTCAAAATATTCTCCTTTCACTTCTCCTTCACGTTTCTCTACAAAGTAAGTGTGTCCAAAATGAGACTTAATGTACTTAGAGTATGCATTCATTTTATTACTGTGTTATCCGAGGCTGCAATCAGATTTTATCAAACGTCTGGGAATATAATTCTTGAATCTGTTACAGTGATATATAGTTTATACGCGATATCAAAACCTGACGTCAAATATCATGTTCCATGCAGAAGGCATCTGATAACCCGAGCACATTGAAACACCTCAACCACACTGCATCCAACCCAGGCCATCCATATGCTTCAGCATTTGTATTCCCTTACTCTGCCACATCCTATCGATTCTCAATACCCTTTCAGCCCGAGTTTCTCTAACCCCTCCTTTCCTTGATCTTCCCTCCATCACCCTTACTCCCCTTATTTTCTCTCAACAAAATAACTCACTGCTAACATAATTTGCATATTTGTCTAAGTTACAGAATTACAAAATACCAAAGCCATAACAATCTCATTTGTTTCTCTAACCCCTTCTTCCCTCGATCTTCCCTTCCAGCCCCATGCAGTTTTTCTAACCCTTCTCTTCTTGATCTTTCCTTTCAGTCATAGTTTCTCTAACCCCTCTTCGTCTCGCCAGTCCTTCACCCGATTTTCCCCTTTATCACCAGTTTGTCTGACCCCTCCTCCCCTTATTTTCTCTCCAGCCCCAGTTTTTCTAGCCCCTCCTCCCTTCGATCTTCGATTCCCTTCCAGCTTGCCCCATTTTTTCTAACCCCTTCTTTCCTCGATCTTCCCTTTCATCACCAGTTTCTCTCCAGTTTTCTCATCTCAGCGTCTCTCCCAATATAAAACCAAGGCACAAGCTAAAACATCGCATCTGTGGGTCAGTTTGTATTTACTTTTATTGAAATCTCGGTTTAACCCTTTCCCATCCAGGAAGTTTTTCGAGTTTTTTGTATCAAAACAATCAATTATAGCTTTCTCTTATCCATATTAGGCATTGCCATGGAAACATTCACGTTGTGTAATCCCCAGGGATTGTGTTTTAGTTAGTGTCTTGTCGCTGCTGTAGCCGCCGTTAAAAGTGGATTTTTGCTAATTTTGGAGCCATTTTTGCCTCTCTTCACTACTGTATAGCATCTTGAAGCTTAAAAGTAACATTTGAGCTTACTTGCTGAAAGAAATCCGCGAGGTGTCACACTTTTTAGAGATTTTTAAGCCATATTTCCACTCGGTGGGCTTCCACAGGCGCCAAAAGAAGTTGGCTTTGAAGCTCGAAGAGAGGCAAATTCACTGAGTTTTGACGACTGAAGAACACTATAAGCATAAAATTTTGGTGGAACTCTGTGGAGGCTCTACACTCAGTAAAAAAAAGATTAGTGCAGAAAATGCTGTCTGTCCTTGTCAAAATTTTCGGAGTATCTCAGAATGCATTTGGGTCGTGCAAATGGCGGGAAACACGTTGGGGCAAGATTGGCACAACGAGGTGCCTGTAGCGCGATCCGTAAACTGAAAAAATGCTAAAAAAACTACACTATATCTCAGTACCAGGTCTGAATGAAAGCTGTTTTGTTTGCTAGGAACGAAAGAATGAAAATTTCATCAAAAAATCTAAGGCCACACATCGGTGATTTTTTCCATTCCAAAAACAACACAAAAGGTATTCTTTCAATGTTTGCACTTCAACTAAGGACTTTCTGCGGAAATGACAGATTATTCTTGCATCACTGGCTTTCCAAACTTAAAGAAACTACTAAAGTTTGATTTAAAATCAAAGTCGAAACATGGTTTCCTTGTTTATGAAAGATTGAATTCTTTAACTCGGTACCATATGTTAAGGCCGGTTTAGGCCAGTTTAGGAGTTAAAGGGTTAAAGAAGATATGATATGGTCACTTGACAGTATCCAATGAAAGGATCCAAAGCAATTATTTATCCAATAACTGTTGCTTGTTTTGGTGACATAATATGATCACTTGACAGTATCCAATGAAAGGATCCAAAGCAATTAACTTATCCAATCACTCTTGCTGTTCTTGGTGACATGATATGATCACTTGACAGTATCCAATGAAAGGATCCAAAGAAATTAACTTATTCAATCACTGTTGCTGTTTTTGGTGACATGATATGATCATTTCACAGTATCCAATGAAAGAATCCAAAGCAATTATTTTATAGTTGCTGTTTTGATTAAATCAAAAGATAATAAAGCAGGAAGCTTTGCATAGATGTTAAAGTTTGCAAGTTTTCACAAAGCAACTACAAAAAAGCAAATCCTTCATTGTACTGTTCTTGAAATTGAATATTTTCAGATAAAAATGTATACAAAAAACACTTCAAAACACCAAAAAAAATTATTTTCCTTGTTCAAGTCCTTTTTGAGCCAGAAAGGGAATGTTATGAAACAATGATAACAATGTTATCGCAGTTAAAACCTCACTTGTGTGTGACAAGCAAAGAGTGAACTTCAATTTACACTTAAAGGAATATATAGTTGGAAAAAAGAAGACAAGATAGCCATGAAATGTTAGTCGCAAAATTTTGACTAACCAGATTATGGTTAGAAATGTACAATTAATTAATTTCTAGTTAAAAAATTAAATTCATGTGATAATTATTTATTTCTTAGCAGGTACAGTGGCAACCATAGCAAGATTCAATCGTGAAGTCGGTGAAATTGATCAG
>JAOTRI020033759.1:0-18151 GCA_028564885.2 Zoanthus sanctaehelenae | reverse complement strand
TTAAAAGGAATTTTTCTAGGAATTTAATTTTTTTCATCAGCGCTTGTTAAGTGACTGTTATGGCAAATAATTTTCATGGCTTTTACGCAGATTTGTAGTTATGGAAATGATGCCTAAAACATCAAAGTTATAGTTTAATTCATAAACCAAATGTTCTTGAAAGTTCTCAAAATTAGCACGAAGGCTTCTTAAATTGCGGTCTACTTTTCAAAGAAACGTATGTAGCTCCCAATTTATAAACTTTATTGAAAAGATTGCGAATAATAATTTTTTTTAAGTATGAGCTAATATACTCCACTTTAATACATCATTGTTTTTTAGTTGCTGTGACATGTAGTCTTTATTGTGTTTAGCATATCGTTTAATTTCGTTACCATGCGTCTGTCTCTAAGATTATACAACATCGCTTCATAGCTTTTAACTTGCTAACCACAATTTCAATTAAAAATTTTTGGCTTAAAATTCTTTTGAATTTTTTTATAGATTGTATTATTTTATTTACTCTTTGTAAAAATTTGAAAATTCCGAAGATATTTGAAAAAATTGGTGAAGATACTATTCCTATCTTTGTTGTTAAACTTTTAGCTAAAACTTATCAACAAGGACAAAATATAAAGCTTTTAATGTCAAATGTTTATGTGAAATGTTGTAACATTTAAGTAGCAAGTGCGGGTTTAGCAAACTATTGATTTAACCTTAACTTGGCACAATACTAAGACCACGATTTAGAGGGTAACTCCGAGTTTGGGGAAACAACTCACTTACCCTTAACTTGGCACAATACTAGGACCAAGATTTGGAGATTGTCTTGATTTGAAATAAAAAGTGAACTGAACTAAAAAAACCAAAATAATGGAACAGGGGAAGGAAAGTTTCAATTACATTTCATTTAAAAAGCTGAAATGCAAATCTCAACACCAACATTAATTAATTTGCTGAACGCAAATTTTTCAGCTAATTCCTGATTGAATTTGTCAAAGCAACTAATACAAATTTTATATATTTCAAAATAGTTAAAAAAAACACAAACAATAACAATTTTAACAAACCATCTCTTTCAGATTACGCACTCCTTAATCACGTGCTTTCTGCATTTGAAGTCACGTGGGAATGGGGTTGCGCTGAAAAGTGCAATCAAGATTCCTGGTGCCGATCATTTAACTATGGGCATCGCCGTTACAGCGGAAGTCATCTGTATTTCTGCGAGATTAACTGGTCTACACGTCATCTTAGCGTGAACCACTATAGTCACAGACCCGGCATGACTTATTACGAACTTGAGGTAAGATATGTTAATTTTGCGATAAATTTCGCATTAATTACCAAATATTTTTGCTGCCTTCTCATCTGCATGAACGGATACAAGATAACTCAAAATTTATACATAATCAATATTGGTATAACGATACTAATAGTCCAACATACATTCTGAATTCTAATTTGCTACTCTATTTGTAATAGTCTACTAGTAAAAAAAAGATAATAAATCAGAATACAAATGCAATACATATATAAGTTCACCCCTTAGGGTTTTTCAGAACCTGTTTACAAGCATATACAGTTGAGATCAGAAAGTTGAGGGTCTTAAAAAGTCTGCTGGAGCGGCTCGCATGTTAAGGCGCAACTTGGCAGCCGATAAAAATTGCCCTCAATGGAAGAAACAGACCATAACACCAGGATCACCACCCTACTCTTTGCGAGAATTGTGTGGGTTCTATTAAGTCCCTCAACAGAGAGGTCGAGGGACTGTACCTACGGTTTATGGTCCTTATCCAAGAAGACGCGAAAATCTAATTATTTGCAGATGTTAGAGCAAAGGCAGCACTTTCTCCTAAATTGGGAATTGAACTCGAGACCTCCCGCACTACGGTGGCCGACAGTGGCCACAAAAAGTCAAAACGCGAAACTCAAAGTCGTTTTACGAACTAAGAAGTCGATTCTAAAATTCAGTTCTTGAAACTGGAAAGTCAAAATTGAAAATCAAAAGTAGATTTACGAGGTATACAAAGTCTATAGAAAAATTAAATTTTTAACTTATAAAGTCAATACATGCAAAGTCCATTTCAGATGCACGAAAATCGAGTTTTGAAAACTCGCTTCTCACTTTCCACTTTCGACTTTGACCACCCCCCCTACCCCCTACCCTAACTTTTTTCTTGAGGGAGCGGAAGACTGGGACAAAGGTTTCTTTTCAGATACTTGCGCCGAGGATGGACGACGAATCGAAGATATGCGGTATGACAAAATAAATTTGTTTTCAGTTGCCATGAATTCTTAAGTTCAAACGTTTGAAACTGTATATTTTACGTTCTATATTTTCCTAGTTCAGAGACTTGCAGACCAACTGGTCCAACTTAATAAAAGACCCTCTATTATTTTAAAGTATCTGCAAAGAGATATTGGAATTCGTTGGAGGTTTGTTCTGTTTTAGCTTCTTTAACTAAATATTTGATATGTTGGTTTAACACAAACTAAATATTACACAAACCCTAACATCTATAGCATTATACGTGCATGCATAAATAAATAAGTACATAATATACTTCCCATAAATAGTATGGAAATTATCTTATTCATAAAAACGTGTTAGAACTAAAAGACAGCTATCGCCCTGCTCACAGCTATGATTCTACTCGCATTCTCTTGTAGGCTAAAGAAATATTTACATTAAATCTCGTCCAGAGCTATAACATAATATTATTGCTTCCCCCTTTATTAATTATTAATAACGACCTATTGTATGATATCATAAGGGCAGTTTCCTCGTAAGCTAAAACTATGATTATATTATTTTTCGAACTTTTAATGATAATTCGTGCTAAGAAACAATTAATGTAAGGGAATTCTTCTGGGGTAAGTTATAAGACTGGCAGAATTTTTAAAAAACAAGTGAAAGGGTTTGGGTAGTGTACAGTCAGTTTCTCTGCAAGGCTGTAGTCATGATTTTTTGTTACCATGGTTACATGGCATGACTTCCCTCTTTGTGTCATTTATGTTGGACTGTAGTCGATTTGATGTCCAACCAACTGTAAATAGTAATTACATATGATTGACAATGATGTGTTGTAGCAGATAATAGACTAATTTAGTATGAATGTTACTATAATAGTGCTCGCACACTTAGAAGATTCTGTCAGGTGAACAACATCAGACGATATGATGACAAGTTACTCCCACGTGATGTTATAGATGCTATTTCTGTGAGTAAAGATTTATCTTGTTTCAGATTTAAGATTTTTTAAATCTAAGTGTTCATGTAAAGTTAAATTATGAACTATATTAATCTTGCAATTTCAAAGTGATTTAATTATAAAGTTGAAGTAATTAATATTACTTTATTTGTTAATAAACTATGAAATGTGGGAATTAATGCCACCTTACTACTGTATTGCTGATAAAAGTTTCGTTCATAGATTTCAGTATTACTTTTTGTAATTTTCCAGGCTGAGTCTATTGGTTCAGCACAAAGGCTAGGCTATAGGAGGATGTGGGAACGGCTACGCAGAAAAAATATCAGGGCAACAAGGTATAATAATTGTTTTTCAGTATGAAAATGTAGTGGTGCTATTTCTCATAATTTGAGATGGTAACATTAATTTTTATTTTAATTTTTAACTTAAACTAGAGATCAAGTGGCATGTTGTATGAAACTACTTGGATTGGAGAAAGAAATGCCATACAACAAGAAACACAAGAAGCAGCATCATATTTACACAAGCAAGGTAGAATAATACTGTTACATGTTATGTTCTTTGTGTTAAGTACATAATTTTATTATGACTGGATGGACTACCCTTGTGACTTTTCCAGTTAGAGATTCTGCATATTTTGATAATGTCATTACTTCTGTATCAACCCATACAATATTAATTTTCATTTAAAACAGATAACATAGCTATCATTCTACTCACAGGGACAAAGTAAAACCTGTTTGCCCTGAAAGTCTGTCTTTATGATAATAGGAAACATGTTCAGCAATTGTGGGCAAAGGCTGAGAAAGTATGTTTAATGCACTGAATGTCAATCAAGCAGTAAACAATAAGACTATTATGAACAACCACATGAACAACTGTATGCTTTACAACATTTAATAAACAATGCAGCTTAATTGGCAAGCTGGAAAAGACCACGTTAATATTCAGCAATGAAAATGAACAAACAATTGGATTGTAAAGAAATAAACACTTCTGCTGTCACTTTAGCACTGCCACAGCATGCCACATTCCTTGGGATAACATTTCAAGAGAATAATAAATACACAAAACTTTATACAAACTAAGATCAACAAGGCTAACAAATGTTTAATGTGTAGTTAAAATCCTTAGAAAAGAAGTCATTTCTCAAGTAGAAGTACGTAGATGTTATGATAGTTTTACCATAGTGCCATGTCATAGTTAAACCCATCGTCTTTTATAATCTCTCTGTTTATGGCACAACCAAGTCCTATCTCACTTTAAAACCAAATTTAAGTTGTTGTTGTAAAAGAAAGTATATATCAATTTTTGATATTCATGTCTTCTTCCTTATCTACTTGACCACACAAACAATAATTCTCAACCTTATAATTTATAGTTTCCAGTCTCGGCATGGCCAAAAAATAAACTTGTGTAAACAAAATTTTAAAAATATAGTAGATTTTAAAAAAATAAAGTAGATTAAAAAAACAAACTAGGTTAAAACAAATCTAAAACAAACGTGATACATGTGTATTTATCTTAAAAACAAAAGATTGTTTTTATTTACATTATTTTTTCATTATTTAATTATATTTCAATTAAGAATAATTATGGATCACAATTTTTTTTAGGATTATTGTGTGGATACACATGCATTACAATTATACTACAATGTATTTTCTTTAATCATGCATTATTACATGGATCTAATTGCAGGGACCAAATTATCTTTGGCATATTGATGGCTTTGATAAGCTGAACCATTGGGGTTTCTATGTACACGGTGCTATCGATGGATATAGTAGAAAGATTCTCTGGTTACGTGTTTTTGTAACAAACAAGGATCCCTGGCTTGTGGGAAAGTACTTCATGGAATACATCAGAGAGAGTTCAGGTACTGTACAGTATAAGATTTTGTTTATTAATAAAACCAATTCTGTTGCCTGCTCCATTTTCTTTTTTCCCTTTTGTGGTATACTCAATAGTACAGTTGTACAGTCAGCTTCTCATGAGCTGATTTTGTATTCAGATAATATGCTTGTCTGTATTGAATCTATTAATTTATTTTATTATCTTTAAATCCTATCAACAACAACTGTAACTACTTGGTGGCTAGTTTATAGTATTTTCCTTCTTGTAGTTGTTCCCAGCAGGACAAGAACTGATCCTGGAACAGAAAATCCAATTCTTGAACAATGTCAGATGTTTCTTAGAAGGGATGGTGAGGATGAGTTTGGTGGTCCAAATAGCCATTACACAGGATCTTCAGAGATAAACCAGGTTAAAAACTTGAAACAGCAATAAATTAGTTACACTTCTAAAACCCTTTTTAGAGCAAATTAAAGACAAATCGTCCAATTTGATTATCCCATATTTATTGGAGTTATTTTCTTTTAATTTGTATGTGTCATATAGCCAATTGAAGCATTCTGGCGCATTTTTAGAGAGAGTGGATCCCAGTTCTGGATAGATCATTTCAAGGTAGAAACTCTTTAATACACATTAGAACTTAACTCAAAACAAAGTGTTGAGGTAATTAAAGAATTTGATAATATTCGACTTTTGGTTGATTCGAAGAGCATGCACTATTATACATAGCAGCTTTTGTTGTGGCATAATCAAGCTTCAGCTTATTCCATGATCAGCAAATGGTCAAAGTCGTACAAATAAATCTTTTAGAGTCAAGATGTTAGAAAATACTCTTTCTTTACTGTATTACACTATAATTATTCTGGTAGAAAAGTAGAAGTTTGGGATCTGTATATAATTATATAAGAAAAAAAAAGAATCTTGTTGCTTTAGTAACAAGTTGGGAATTTATTATGTCTTAACCTCTCTTGAGGGGGTGCTCAGGATTACACATATCGTCCATGACGATGTTGTTATGTTACTCACCTTCTGATTTCTTACAAAAAATGATAAATTCTTTAAGAAATACAAAACGAAATGGCCCAGTATACTATTTTTGGGACTTACATGGCAAATATGTTGTTGTCAAATGTTGTTATTTTATACTTTGTTTTCAACAGTATGTGTGTTATGCATGGTTCTCTTTAACTTCATCTAATTAAATTTAATGAATTTAGAGGAAGGTGGAAGTTGGATGCAAGGGAGTGCTATACACCAGTATGTAATAAAAATTCATCTGATTTCTAATAACATCACGTACAACATTTTCAAATCGTTCAATTAGTTTTCTGTTTTGTTTTTCTTTGTTTGGCATTAAAATATAATAAATGGTCACTAACCAAGGTGCTGGTGAAAACAGTTTGTTTTGTCTTCCCAAGAATAATTTTTATAAGTGTTTATGAGGGTGAAGTCTAGTAGGATACCAGCAAGGTTCAAGGAAACAAAATTAACTGTTTCCCTTTGGGACTTGTATTTAAGTTCTTTTTTTGTACTGTGCATACAATAGCTGGAAGCAGTGAATTTGTTAAACTTTACTGTATACGTAATCAACAGCAGTCAACATATTTCACACGTAATAGTACAGTCTGTGTGAACATACCATGCTATGATTCCATAATTAGATTCATTGCAAGATGTCATGACTGAGACCTCACAATATTTTTAATTGTCAACTGACTATAATTATTATTTAAACTTGAAACATGAATGGGATGTTCTGGTCCTAACTAATGTAGTTGTGTTATCGTAGTTTCCCTCATGTCTTTTTATTCTGTATGCTATATCAATTACTTGTGCACTTAAAAGAATCTGGAGATACAATTATATCTACATGTATGGCCATTTTTTAGCATGAAAACAATAATTACTATAGTTATTGCATTGTAATAGTCTAGTTCTTCTTTAGTTACTAATCTTGCACTTTTAAACTTTCCAGATTATGTTTGTTGTTTGTTTACATGCCTCTTTTACAACAAGAACTTGTGGAAATTCAAAATGATTGGAATCATCACAAAATAAGGCTTCAAAAAAAAACAGACAGGCCAAGTGGTATTCCAATAGAACTGTATGATTTTCCTGAAGAAAAAGGTATGCAGCACAATGAATAATAGTTTATTAAATATTATAATGAGGTCATAACAATTGAGTCAGTAAATTGTGCAAATTTAAGAATGACAACTACCCCTAAATTAAATGAAATAAGAATGCATCACATGTAGCATGTACCTTCCTGTACATGGTGCATGTATGCATATGTTTTTTTGAAAAGGCAGCGGGCACAGTTTGTGCAAGGGGGTGGAGTTTTAGCATAATTATTTTTTACAGTTTTGTTTCTTTTCTTTTAAGGTGGTGTACAAATGGGAAAAACATTCAAGAGAGAGGAGTGTGACTTTTTAATGGCCAAGTTTGATTTTGATGAAGAACTGGAATATTTGCCTTTTAGTTTTAGAACTGAGGCACAGTGTGTATGTGATACACTTGGACTTTCTATTACCATTGACTCTGCTCAAGAATGTTTTGACAGCTTGGTTAGATACTTCTTATCTCAAAGTGTTTAGGTCAAAAAAAATTAACTAAAACAACTCTAAAACAAGTCATTGTTTATGTTGTTCTTTGGTTATTGTTGCAAAGGTGTGCTACATCAGTCTCACAACATGGCAGAAGCTGATAAATGCATACAACATCAATCAAATTTTATTAACATTAACTGTAAACTATAACTGTAATTTTAATACATACCAATATTGATTATTGGTCTTGGTTGCAAAACCTTTTTTTCTAAGGTTTAAGTAATAATTTTCCAATTTTCTTAAAGTGTGCCACCGTGGCTAGTTCAAATGATCTTTAAGAATCATTGGTAGTGATTCTTACTGTACTCACATTGACCTATTGCCAAGAAAATTATTAAATAACAAAAATTTAAACGAGTTCTTTGTGATGTGCTTTACTCTCCAAGTTTAGTTGCCCACTTTTTTGTCTATTTGTCTGTTCTCTGTAGAAAAGACCAGTAAAATTACTTTAGTTTGTCACCATATATCAACTTCACCAACCATATCCCTTAATAAAGGTAACAATTCTGTGAAGGATGGTCTATTCACTGCTGGCTGGAAGCATTTGAGAATCATAGCTTCAGCATCCACAGGTAGTTTGCCTTGGGGGACTGCTGGAAATTTCCCCTTTTTTATGTTGTCTGTTACTTGTTGGTAGGTGTACCCTTCCCAGGCTGGAACCCGCAAGTAGACTTCCAAGGCTACAACTGCAAAAGAGTACACATCCACACTTGTTGTTGGAGGTTTACCTACAAGCTGCTCCATGGGTTGGTATGCAGGAGTACCTGCATTAGCTCCATCCCTTGTAACCATAGTCATGGTGTCCTTGATCTTGCCCACTCCAAGGTCACAAATAACTGCTTTATTGGAAGGGTCTTCAACCTGTTGGAAGAAATTCACAAGCAATGTGACTTTCGCCCCAATCCAAAGTATTTGTGAGATGCATTTTCTAGTACAGCTGAGGGCCAAATCTGTTTTTGCTGCAAATTGTATTCTGCTCATGCCCCAAAGTAACCATAAACTTGTGGTCGCTCTAATGTGAAATGGCAGATTGCAATCACTTTCCCATGTTAAACTTTAAACTTTTAAAGCAAACCTTTAGAGATAGTGTTAAAGGTAATTCATCAATGAATACATTCGCCCTTTTTTTGCATTTTGAATTCTTAAAGACTGAAAATAAACATTTTGTTACAGTTGACTATAAAAATTATGTACAGTACAATTTAAATTCGACAGAATAAATTATTTAACTGAGAAGGAAACCATTTAATTTCCAGCAGCAGCACACCCTTGCCGCTTCCCCCCAAAAATTGAAAACAAACTCGATGATCAAACGATAAAACAATTATTGAACTCGGTTATTGCAAAATATGGTAACTTGTTAGTGATCAGTTATAAATGATCTGTTTGCCACTAGCAAATCACAATATTTTGGTCAAACTCGTCCAATAATTGTTAATTCTTTGAGGAGCTGAGATAAAATAAATTACTTCAAAGTTCTAATTATTTTGTGTGAGGAGAATTTTTGTGAGTGAGAGCAAACGCTCACCTTAAGTGGCACACACTGGCATCTTTAGTAAAAGTAGTGTTGAAGTAAGATCTATATGTTTTATATACCTTTTTAAAAGGAATTTTCAAACTGACAATTTGGACTGTAGTTCTTAGCCATAATGTTTTCTTTGACAAAGGACTAGAGTTCAAAACATTGGTTAAAAAATTCCTTCCATTATGGCATACTTAAAACGTTGCTACTTTTAAAACTGTTTCTATTGAAAACTTTATGCAGCATTCCATTTATGACAAGGTAAAAATAAAACAAAAAGGCTTAAACAATGCATTGACAGTTTCACAGACTTAAAGGGCAATTAACTTTAAATTATTCCTCACAAAAATTGATCTCACAATTACAGAACTTTGTGAAATGATAGGGAAAGTGTCTGTTAATTTCTTTCTTGTTGTTAAATGGCTTTAGAGCAACATGATGAAAACTTCCATGTGTAATTTTGTTAACTACAAGTTCCATATTTACCAAAATGTTTGCTGGTTTGAGGTCTTGGTGTATGATTCCCTTTTCATGAAGGTATGCCATACCTTGTGAAGCTGTATATAACACATAGCCATTATACTGCGCATCAAGTGGCTACAATGGTTTGCAGAAATCAGTGGTTAGATAATTTTAACAACTAGTCATATTAAATATTTTTTTATTTAACACTTTGAATGCTATAAACACTTGGACATAAATAAAGAAAAAAGATTCAATCTATACCTTTGCTTTTTTGGATTGTACCAAACCAAGTGCAGCAGCCAGGTTGCATCCCTTGATATAACTCATAACAATGAGAATATCAGTATCAGTTATGACGTGACCAAACAGCATAACAATATTTGGATGTCTGAGGCGCCTGTGAAAAAATAATATTACATTTATGGAATTAAGTGAAATATATGTTATTATTCAATCGAACTAGTCCATACTGAGATACTGCTTTTGTATTGGTTCCTTGAAAGCTAATCTACAGTGAAAATGCTACATGTGCTGTTAGATCGACCACTCAAGAAAAAAACGAGAGAGTGATGGTGAGAGCAATGTCATGTGTGGTGTGAAACTGGGAGAGAAGGAGGGTGGAGATGTTGGGATTGAAGGAAACTTACAGTGGTTCAGATGGCAAAGGCGAATGGAGTGAGATGGTACAGGCATGTGTTAAGGAGGGATGATGGCCATGTTTTGAGGAAGACATTGGAGTTTGAAGTGAAGGGAAAGAGAGCGAGGATGACCGAGGAAGACATGGGGATCACAGGTGGAGAAGGAGAGTAGGAGTGTTGGTTTGAAGGAGGATGCAATGAATTGAGCGAGATAGAGAGTGGGAGTTGGGGGAGAGTGGGGTAGCCAGCAGATTGGGTTAAATCCGGCCACCTTTATTTACAGGGATAAAACCGGATCAAAACTGGATTGATGATTATGATGATCAATGGAAAACACTTTTTAGAATAGAAATTTTAGAGGTTAGTTACACTATCTGGCAAAGAATAGTGAAGAAAATATTTAATACCTGCAAATGTCAACCTCATCAAGATTTGGGGTTCCATAACCCTTTGCAATCTCCTTTACAGCTACTTGAAGACCCTTCCAATGAGCCCTGTATACTCGAGCAAACTGACCCTTTCCAATGACATTCAGAAGTTCTAGATCCCCTTCTTCAATCTGCACACTTGCAAGATCTAGTAAAAGTTCCATTAATTTTTTAGTTTAGGCAACAATTAAATAAATGTAGTTATGGATATGGTCTGGACGGTAGCAAACAAACAAAAATCCCTAAAAAGGAACTACTGCTTTCAGTTCAGATTTTTTCTTCTTTCAATCAACAATAAGTTTCAGTTGCACATATTGTATTTCTTCAAATTAAAATACAAACTTAAATTCTTAAAAATTGTTAATGTTGGGCATTCCTTGTACTTAGTAAAAATTTAAAGCTACAAAAATCTTGCACAAAAACCCACATTAATGTTGTTAGCCAAGTCCAAAACTTTAAAAATTGAATAACACATTATGGGATGGGGGTGCAGTGGAAATGTTTACCACGGGTGTCCAAAACTATTTGTCTGAGATTGTAGATATATGGTATTAATATCAGTATTACAAAAATGGACAATGAAAACGAAAAATTCAATAATACAATCAACCATAATAGTAAACTTAAGTCTTGAACTTCCACTCTATTTATTATATGTATCTTTAATGTGTTTATTGTTTCACTGAATGATACCAACCTTACACTTTACATTTATAAATTTAGAGTACAAAAATAATTGGAAAGTTAGCTTCCTAACCTATTTAGCAAAAAATAAATGTGAAAAATCGTTTTAAACATGGTATTACAGTATGAGAAATCATTCCTGACCAGTAAAAAACTTTCTTTTTCCAATACTTACATTTATTGTGTTTAAAATATACAGTAGCTACCAACAAAAGCTGTAGTTCAATAAATTACCTGGTTTCTTAAGAAGTATATTGTTGCCCACATCAATATGGCTGCTACTAGAATTTTCCATTTCAGCACTCTGCAACATAACCTGGGCAACAGGTGGTGAAGTACCATCCTTTGATCTAATTAATGGGGCATACTTTGGGACATGCAGAAAACATCCTTGGTCCCACAGGGGTGTGGGATGACTGTGATAATGATCCACAGGAGTTGGCACGACAGGTGAATGTTGGTGGCAGCAACATTTTCGTTGTTCATTTGTTTGCCCTTTCTTTTCAGTGGATGCTTGAGTGCTACTTTTCTTCCAAGTTATCCCAGTTGAAGTGCTGTCTAGTTCATCACTGTCTGAGGACTCCCTCTATGATTTACAGAGAATACAAGAAATACAGTATAAGAATGTGTAACATGTAACTTATAAAATTACAACAGTGCATCAATACAGTTAGAGTATTCATACTCTATAATTTGTTTTATGTTATTGAGGATATCACGCAGTCCTCAACTCACAAATCTACTTAAAGATTAATTTTATATGAATTAAAGGTAATTAATATTATACTTGAAGCATCTGGATACGTAAGTTAAAAGCAGAGAATTTTATTCTATATTGAATTTAGTGTTTCCTTTTAACAGATTTGTGAATTGAGGACTACATATAACCTCCCTACATCACTAAGAGCATGTGTTGGTTTGTTTGAAATAATTAGATATCTGAACAGACAACTATAATACTCCTGGAAATAAAACACAGTTGTTGTTCATGAGCAGGAAGCCCAAATTGTATGCAACTTTACTTGGTTTCAACTCCATTAAATCCGGGACCAACTGAAGAACACTTTTGGCGGAGCCACTCACTAAGTGAGCACAGTGAAATTCTGGAACAATTTTATTAGAGATGCCAGAGCTAATCGTAATAAAAAATCCTAAAATGGAGTTGGGGGGAATGTTCATCAATGCCAAAAATGTAAAAGGAATATAACTAATATACAAGCCTCAACTGAAATGGTAGTTGGAAATTCAAACCAAAACAATTAACCATGTGTGGATAACTACGTATGAATTCCATGTCACAACATACTTTTTATGCCTGAATGGTTTTTACAACCTTATTCTAAAATTTGTAAACATATTGCATCTAAATAATTACCTGTTCTTGCCTTAATAAAACGTACCTTTTCACGACAAAGATACCCAATACATTGAGCTTTTACCAACTGGGCATCATTTTTAATAAGGGCTATTGTTTTCTTTTTTGAATTATCTGTGATGCTGATGTTGCACCCAACAGGAAGAAAATCATCTGAGCGTTCTTCAAACTGGTTCCAACAGGCCAGCTTTACCTCAGATAATGTTGGAACAGATGAAACCTTACAATTTAATAAGAATTAAATGTTAATCGTTTCATGTTTAAAGTATACAGTACCTAATAATGTGGTTTCATAGCAGCCAAATCTACATGTACAACATTTCTTTGTAATGAGTAATTTATAACTTTATTTATTTTATTATCACAGCTATTAAAATGATGAATAGAAAGAAAAGGACTAATTTAAGTTTCAACAATGACCTACATTTCACTTACCATTTGGGGAATTTCTCCTTTTTTAGCTGTTAGTTGCTTCTGTCGGCTGAAGCACATTTTTGTAACATGGAATTCCTGAAATGTATACATGTAGGTCAATCAACTTATGAGCACTGTCAGCTTTTTTAACATGGAGAATTTTGCCATACCTATTCCTAGTTCATATTTAACAGCACTAACAAAGGCAGTTTCTCTTTCTGGGATTACCTTTTTTCTCTTGGCTGAGCCACCCTGGAATGGTGATTTCTTTTTTCGCCATTCTTCAACTGCTTTCCATGCTGTAACAAAACAATTAATTTCTTAAGTAACAGAAATTTAAAGGTCAGGATCTTTAATAGACTCAGTACCAATTAATCACTAATTAAGTAAAAGAATTGAAAAGAGCATGCAGTCTTGAAAGATACATAGAAACTCCAGCACAGTAATTGAAAGTTTCACCAATATAATAGTTATACCTAATTTATGATTGGTTCTAAATTGGAAGGTAAAAAAGGCTGGTCTTTTTAATCTATATGTGTGAAATGCAGCAAGGCAATCTTTAAGGTTTCTTTTGTTATTTTCTGGTTTCTTGGGTTTTAGGTTAAGTTTATTTTTTGTGCACACTTACAAGCCTCAAGATCCCCAATGTCAGTCCGGTAACCTATAATGAGGGAAACAACATAATCTTTAAAAAAGCCCAAATAGGGGTAGTGTTTTGATATCCATTAGGAAATTATCATTGCAATATATCAACATCAACCCATACATCACCCATCATAATTCATTACATATTCCCCTAAAAGGTTTGAACAACAGCAAACATGAAACAACGGATTGTTTTGTTCATCCACTGAACTGATTGATATTTACACTGGCTAATTGGAAATATTTTTATGCTAAAATGTAGAAATCATCAAAAATTATTACATTGTGTTTAACAATGATGTTTATCAAGGACTGAGCCCTTTTTAAACAGCTGTATTGTGAAATGCATTACCTTTCCCTGATGTACCCTTCAATGTCCTCTGCATATCTACAGATTACAAATGCAAAAAAATTATAAACTGAAACAGTTATAAACAAGTTAAATGACTACTATTGTATGACCCCCATCCCCTGAAACATTCAAATCCCAGACAGAAAAGACAAAAAAGACTAAATAGGTGACAACTATTCAGAAAAACCAAAAACATTCTACTATGATCTTTCAACAATTTGAAACATAACCGATAAGATTTCCAAACTTTCAATACTTACCCATAAGGCGCTTCCTGTCAGAGTAATACTTTATGCCAAGCACTTGTAGATCCCCTATTTCCATGTTCATGAATCCTTCTTGGGTAATCTATTCAGTATTGGATTCATTTTAATAAAGTGAAACAATCTTATTTTGACTAAGGTTATGCCATTTCTCGCTCTTTGGAAACGCTTTCTTTACTGTATTCAAAGCATTAATATAACAAGTACAAGAAAATAAAAGAGACAAATTACCAAACTGAAGCACAAAATCGCCAATTTAGTGTTACTTGCATCATTTGTACTGAAAATTAATAAGAAAGATGGAGGAGTGCAGAGTGCACAAAAACTGGGATTGTTAAAATTACAGCTTGAGTATCTCTGAAAATTCTGTAAATAATGAAACATTAATAAATTAAACAGCGCCTTACCTCATTTACTTCAAATAACTGCCTGACATCTTTTTGAATGAAGGATTCCTCCAGTTTACACCAAACACTGTCCATGATTGCACCGATTCAGCCTCGCAAAATTGAAGGACGAGACTACCAAGTCTTCCATTTGTTAGGGGAGGGGGGTAGGGGGGGTGGTCAAAGTCGAAAGTGAGAAGTGAGTTTTCAAAACTCGATTTTCGTGCGTCTGAAATGGACTTTGCATGTATTGACTTTATAAGTTAAAAATTGAATTTTTCTATAGACTTTGTATACCTCGTAAATCTACTTTTAATTTTCAATTCTGACTTTCCAATTTCAAGAACTGAATTTTAGAATCGACTTCTTAGTTCGTAAAACGACTTTGAGTTTTGCGTTTTGACTTTTTGTGGCCACTGTCGGCCACCGTAGGGATAAAGATTCGGACGATGTTACGAAATTGATTCGATCTCAAAGTGTAAGCTATAGTCGAGAAGTGAATTCTGTCACAATGGATCTTTGCAACGGCGAGACGTCAATAGAGAAAAGAACGATAGATAGTCCTGTGACAGAGACGGTACTTGTCACACGATTGCACGTGTATTTCAAGCTCATTGCATTTATTACTCGTACATCGTATATCTTCAAGTTGTTTTAATAAGTTTATACTTTTAAGGAACTCTTGCTTGCGAGTGTTTACGTCGATGAAGCGAAATGTGGTCGTTGCGGATATTTTGGTACAACCCCCAGAGAACTAAGGTACGTGACTGGAAAAAAGATTGTGTGTTAGTGTAAACACTTCTTGTCTCTATACTTTTTTTGCACTTTTGCTAACGTTTTTGCGATTTATGATTTGTTTGTAATTTACAGGTTGTATAAGATTTATAACATGCTCGTGTTGAGGATAACTGTATATTTTGCTGTGTGGTTGAACTTGTGCCTGGCGCTGTTCGAAGAACCCGCTGTACCAGGCCTTGCCTTGCCTTACTGGGTACATGTAAAGTACAGTTAAACCTTTTAGAGATTAGGTTAAATGGTTATAAAGTTTTCATGATTAAATACAACTTTATTAATACTGCTGGGCTTAAAACTTGTTAATTATCTACAAATAAAAATTTAAACATGTTCTTAAGTTGCTGTTCTAATGTAATTCTAATTACTCCTCACATTAGCCGCAAGCTTCAAACAAGCAACTTCCCTTCAATTAGTGCCCGCTTGTTGCCTTAGAAAATTAAATAAGTGACCCTTGGTGCTAATTGGAGCAATTATGGTATTATTGAGTATATAAAAAAAATCAAATAATCATAAGTGAGTATTTCTAAATACTTGTCTGTGTTCTTTATTGGATAAAATAGAAGCATGCTCAAAGATGGTTTAGATATGTTAACAGGAAATATAGTACTTTTGATTTGTTGTTGGCAGTGTGTAGATAAATATATGACAATAATAATAATAATAATGATAATGATTATGATAATGATAATAATAATAATAAAGATAACAATAATATAATAATATGGCTTTGATAAGGTGTCAAGTCTCTCTAGCTGGCCAAAGGCCTACAATTTAGGACATTTTTTTTATTACTCCAAGGTGGATGGAGACCTTTCACAATATGGCACACACACACACAAACACAGATATAATCCTTGAGGGCCAACAGTGTAACGTCCTTTATCCAAGAAGACGCAAAAATCTAACTATTTGCATATATTAGAGCAATTAAAGACAGCACTTTCTCTTTCTCTTTCTTATTTACCGATTATGATTGTTAACCTGGTTGGGAACCAAACTCAGGCCTTCCGCTTGTTAGACTAACAACTTAACAATTAGGCTAACCAGGCAGCAGCCTGAAAACAAATTGATTGCAATTAAATTATGTGAAGTGACATTAGACCAATGCCAGCCACATGTGGATGGGTTGTAAAAGTAAGTGGTGTCTTTGAGGATTTTTACTGGTTTACCTGTGTTAAACCCTTTCAGTCCCAGTTGAACTATTAAGTTCTCCCAACCTGAGCCCATACCTTTTATTGTATAAGTTTGAGAAATTTTCAGTTTTTATCTTCAGTAGTGTGCTTTGATTAATCAGTTCTCATTTTCTCATTACCAAGTTTCATATTTTGTGTTTGTTATATAAGAAGAAGTTGAGTGTTGATAACTGATTGGGAATAAAAGGGATACACCCAGTCATACATTGTTTCATTTTTTCTGTTTTTGTCATCCAGAGTTCCTTGCAGCAACAGCTCAAAATACAAAATTCATTAATTGGTACCTTAGTGAATGTTTCTAGAGCATCTAGCATTTCCCTGAGAGGTGTGAAATTGCATGTGTTGGAATCTACTGTAGGCTG
Source organism: Zoanthus sanctaehelenae (assembly GCA_028564885.2). NCBI lineage: Eukaryota > Metazoa > Cnidaria > Anthozoa > Zoantharia > Zoanthidae > Zoanthus > Zoanthus sanctaehelenae. Next base: position 975 of record JAOTRI020033759.1, on the reverse strand, counting down.
AAATATATAGTGGAGGATGTCAGTCAGAAGTTTAACCCTCTTTATAGCAAGAAATGAGAAACTAAAACTATTTTCTTTTTGTTTGCTTTCTTATTAAATAAATCTATATATATATATATATGTAGAATTAAATAGGACCAAATATTTTAAATCGATAGTTTTCTTATCAAGTTTTTCGAGTTTTCTAATGTCTGTTCTTGTGTTCGCATCACATAGAGACAAATAATTTGAAAACGATTTATTAGTCGAAAAGTTTCGAGCACTGTCGAAACGCACCATCTAATAAATCGTCCTTTTAAATTCTACATATTTCAAAGAAGGTTCCCTAAATATACAAATATATTATTAGAGCTGTATATTACAGCTCTGGATCTTTACGCTATTGAGCACTCTGAAATCTTAGAAATTTTAATTTTATACGTATATATATATATATTGTTTATTGACCAATGTTTCATCAACAGGCAACACTGTTACTGGAATATTTCTGCCTGTTTGTTATCAGCCTCAGGATCTTCCATGTGTGGTCATTTGCTTCAGGAGTGAAATTCTGGAGGGACAAGAAAAACCTCATCATGGTTGTTTTAATTGTGGTTAGTAATTGCTAGCTAGTAGTATTCTAATTTCATTCATAAGTTGGAATGTTGGTCTGATAGCATTAATTAAAATATCATCTTAAAGTCTAAAGTTGGAAATGGTGTTGCATTTCGAATCAATTGAAGAATATTGAGTATGGTTCCGGTTCTGCATGCAGTCTCTCGGGCAGGGTGACTTCATTTCCCACTTGTGTATGAAAAACTTGACTTCCCCACTTTGAACACAGGCAGACCACACACATTGACAATCCCAATGGGAAGAATGAACTCTTCACTTATTTCTAATTTATTCCTATCGTGTCAATTTGTCTTCGTTCGTTGTTTTTAATTTCCATGGCTACCTTGTTTCTATTGGCTAGTTTTTCATCTCCCTGCCTAT
>JAOTRI020033678.1:0-18152 GCA_028564885.2 Zoanthus sanctaehelenae | reverse complement strand
ACAAGTGCGTGGGTTCTTTTAAGTCCCTCGACAGAGTGATCGAGAGACTGGACCTACGGTTTAACGTCCTTATCCGAAAAGACGCGAAAGTCTCAACCATTTGCAGATGTTAGTGCAAAGGCAGCACTTTCTCCTCAATTATTTTAAGACCCTGAGTGGTGGTCTGGCCGGAAATCGAACCCGAAACCTCCCGCATAGCAGACTGGCACCTTATCAACTAGGCTAACCAGGCGGTGGTCCACGAATAGAAATCTCAAGTAATAGTTTTCCTTAACTTACGTCTACATCCTTAGCTTAAATGTGATAATTCGTTTTTTATAGCTGTCGCCATGCGATTTCTTTTCATCACTGAAATTCCTGGAGGCCTCCATTTTAAAAAATGACGTGTAAGTTTGTGTCCGTAAAAGCGAGGTGGGGAAAAAATCTCCCTATTTTACTTTTAAAGCAAACCTCTATGACTCAGTACTGGTACGCTGCTTTATTCTTGCTTCAATTCAACTTTTTTTATTGACTGATTTATGAAAACGCAACCTCTGTAAGTGGCTGTATGTTGAATGTCAAACAAGTTGTTTAACCTTAACTACAACATTTATGAAGCATTCAGAGTTAAAAACTTCAAAGTCTCATTCAAGGTTTGTAACTGTCAAGCTCGGCTTTTTGATGGATGTAAAGGCTAGCTTACTATTATTTTTAAAAACATGTCGAAAATGGCCATTATAACGAGGAAAAAAACAATGAAAGTTTTAGTTTTGGACTAGGCGAAGTGTCCGTATGGCTATAATAGCGAGTGTCCGTTATTGCGGGGTGTCTACAAGGCGAGAGTTGATTGTAATTATTTTTTCAAGCCAGTTAATTTTGTTTGAACCAATGTATTTTTTTCAAAGAAATTAATTAATTTTTTAGACCATTTCAACTTTTCAAACTTTTATTTTAAGAAATTTGTTCCCCATATTCGTTTTCCATCCACTACCACATCCACCCACCAATTTCGTCTTATCTCTCCTTAATAACCTTCTTTAGTAACAACTTAACTTCGATGTTCTTAATTTATAACCTTAATACACTTCCACATATTGTCTACTTACTTTCAGATCTGCTTGTATCTTTAATTCTAGTCATCTTCGCTTTAGCACGCAAGCAAACGTTGTCAGCATGCCATGTTTTTTTTAGATATCACTATTTATTTTTCTCTATTGTTAGAAAAATTATGGTTCGGAAAATACAAGCTGGTTTAGAAAATACAAACTGGTTTTAAAAACTAAACTCATTCCAAAAAATATTTTGAATTAAAATTAAACCGTAACAAGAAACAAACTATTTTGTTGCGAGAGTATCCCGTGGGCTTAACTCTTCATGATGCAATTTTTTCTTGTTTGGTATGCAGGTGGAACAGTCTGAAGATGAAGGTCAGTCAAGCAAAGCAGCGCCTGGGGCCAAGGATACAAGCTGGAGCTCAGAGCGTCCTAATGGTATAATATTTTAGAAAAAATGACCGGATGCTATTTTACGGCAAATGATCAGATCTTGTTTAGGATGACTTGATATCTAATCTAAAGACAAAGAGTCAATATGGATGGATGGGAATGATTGTGTTTTTTTTTGACAGCATGTAAAATAAGATGTGTGGCTCTGGGCCCAGTTGTTTAAAAAGTGAATACCACCTACCCAGGCCGGGGTAAAGCTTTCACACATTGTCTTGTTTTTAACCTTACATAGACTGATTTTAGTCAGTCTTTTGGGACTAACAATTTTTTTCCTAAAATCGGATAAGCGTTCGTTTTCGTAGAATTAAATTTTACCCACATTCGAATACCCACCCATAGATGTATACCTCAGTGCTCTTCTTTTCTCACCCAGACTTCAGTTAATTTCCCAATATTCGCTGTTGTTGGCAGGAGGTTAAGCTGACAGAACGCAGTTCTTTTGGTACTTTAATTTTGATCATTTCAAGCAAATTTTCTAAAAGAAAATTAGTCAAAAACTTCAAAGCATTGTTTATAAATCGAAGACGTGTCTGCTGCTATTCACTTGTTCATGAATAAACTTTTCACATGCGTCATCGCTGAGGTCTGTAATTTTCGGTACACATTCAAAGATCACTTTATTGATTTATGAGTTTATGAGTTTATGATTTAAGAGTTATTCAAATCTGAAGGAAATAAAATATTAATACTTCACTCAAATTTTTTAAAAACATTTATTATATAAATACTTCTTAAACATTAGTGCTATAGGTGTGTTACAATTATGCCCTCAAATGTATAATTTTAGTAGTTGAAAAGTAGTCACTCTTTTTTCTTTGGCTTTCCCCTACAGCACTTTAGCCACTAACAGCAACTTCAGTTGTCATCAGCAATTTCAGTTTTTATTATGAACTTTTAGTGTTGATACACAACACATCAGTATTCTTTACTATATCAGTGTATTTAAATTCTAATTTATTGAAACTATTCAAGCTAAAATTTATCGTGTTCTTGAATTGGTATAAAGGAACTCAAAGCTTTTGGAAAACGATGCGACGTTCTGGCTCAGGAATTCACGATGTCAGAGGTTTTCATTAGAAAATGCACGGTGTACAACGCCATGAGTATAATGGATGTATTTGGCAAGAAAATGCAAATTCTTGAAGGTGAATCACAGGTAAGGTGACTGTTTAAGGGTGGATGATTATCTGTAAGGAATAATGATTTTTGTAGGGACATATGGTTATCTTTAAGGTTGAATGGTCATCTACGGGAGAAAGAACATCAGTATGATTTAATTGTTATCTTTAACTGGGAATGATCATCTGTAAGGAAGAATGATTATCTACGGGAAAAAGAATATCTTTACGATTTATTGGGTATCTGTAAGTAAGAATGATCATCTCTAAGAACGAATGATTATCTGAGGGAGAAAGAACATCTGTGGTTTGATGGTTATCTGTAAGTGAGAATAATCATCAGTAAGGGCGATTCTTTGTAAGGGGTGATGGTAATATGTAAGGTAGAATGACTATAGATAAGATGAAACAAACATCAGTAAAGGAAGATAATTGTTTGTAAGGTCAAATTATTATCCAGGAACGATGATCATCTGTAAAGTTTGATGATAATCTGTAAGGGAGGATTGATTAATAGCTTATCAACTTATTATGTAAAACTGTTTAAGTTATGGTATTTGGAGCAAACTGGTTCTATAATTTAATAACTAAGCATGGGTGCTAAATTTCATTGCTGGTAACCTGCGTTATAATAACGCTTATTCCTTCCTTCGATTTCTATAATTTTACCGCCGCCTGGTTAGCCTAGTTGGTAAGGTGCCGGTCTGCTGCGCGGGAGGTCTCTGGTTCGATTCCCGGCTGAACCAACACTCAGGGTCTTAAAATAATTGAGGAGAAAGTGCTGCCTTTGCTCTAACATTTTAAATGGTTAGACTTTCGCGTCTTCTCGGATAAGGACGTTAGTTGCTGTTTTCCTTCCGATCAATTTTTTTTATAGCTACCAGTTGGGATTTTCTTGAAATAGCTGCCTGAACTCCCTTTACCATTCGGGATTCTTTGAAAACAGTTACCTAATTTGCTTCCTACAAGTTAAAATGTTTTGGAAATAGTTAACTGATGTCCCTTATCTCAGTTGCGATAAATTTGGAAACAGTTACGTGAATTCCCTTACTATCGGTTGAGAGTCATAGCTGGCTTGACGTCCACAAGTTGGGACTCTTATTTGTGAAAAAGCCCTTTTTAGGCAACTATCTTTTCATTTTTGTTATTATTATCATTCTTCTTCTTCTTCTTCTTCTTCTTCTTCTTCTTCTTCTTCTTCTTTTTCTTCTTCTTCTTCTTCTTCTTCTTCTTCTTCTTCTTCTTCTTCTTCTTCTTCTTCTTCTTCTTCTTCTTCTTCTTGTGAGTTCGTGTTATTGTTAGTTCTTATTATTATTAGTATTATTATCATCATCATTATCATCATCATTATTATTATACAATTAAAGGTTTTAAATTTGTGTTAAGATCTCATTCGTTCAACCTTTAGGATCTCACCGAATTGCAGGAATTGTTCGAGAAACCTGTGGTGAACTTCTCATTGCTACCCCAGTAAGTACGTTACTACTACAATTCGTGTTTGAACAGTATCGAAAATAAAATTCGTTTTAAATTGCATCGCAGTAGGACTTTTGTAGGTTCAGAATCCCAATAGCTTCAAGTAAGTTACTAATAATTTAGTGATAAATATAAATATTAAACACCGTAAAAAAAGGAAAAAAAAACTTAATGACGTTTTGGACGTTATTAATTTGTCGGAGTAAAAGAGAAAGTAAAAATAAAATGGATGAGTTTATATTGGCTGAGAGAGAAGTAAGTATCCAATAGAAACATGATAGGCAAGGAAATGAAAACCAACAAACGATGAAAAAGAGCATAAAAAAGAATAAAATAGAAAAAAAGTGAAGAGTTCATTCATCATATTTGGATTAAGAGTCACCAGTTCACCGATTGAATCTGTTCCCTGCATCACTGAACTTGTGAAAGTAAAGAATTTTTGATATATCAAAGATTGAAAAGGATAAATTTCTATCACGTACAATATATATGTCTTTTGTGCTTCTTTTTTTTGTACAACAGGCTTCAATCTGACCTTGGATGCTTGCGCGATGTGTGGAGCAAGTATCGAGTGATACAGGAGCAGCATTCTGAGTGGAAGCGTGGCCGATGGCAGAGGATCAACACCAAACTCATGTGGAAAGCTACAGAGTCACAGCTTAATGTTGTTCGTTCGCTGCCTGAGGAAGCATTTAACTGGGATGTTTATATTGGAATGCATGACTCCATTTTAGATATTCAGGTCAGTTTTTTCTTAGGGCCTGTTTACATGAAGCGAGATAGCTTGTGGGATGGAGATATATCGGAGTTGTAGGAATAAAACTGTCCCTGGTTCACTTGAAAAAAACTTGACCGAGATGGCTCCGTTAATGGTGCTAAGTAGCCTCCGTCTTGTCTCGTTCTGATAGTAATCGAAGCACATGATTCACAAAGTTGCCCCCAACCCCCGGGGTGAACCAGTCACGTGGACTGATGCAACTTTTCCCCTAGAGCTACGCCAACCTTCCAGACTGAGGAACCACACATTACTGAGTAATCATGGCTTCATGTGAACGGAATGGCTGAAACATAAATAAACGTAGAGAAAAATTGTCTCGGTCCGAGATATTCGGAGGACTGACATATTCCTACCAATCGAGATATCTCGCCTAATGTGAACAGGATCTTAGAAGCATGTCCAATATAATCAAAGAGCTGTTTGAGCTGGCTCGTTGTCCTTTCTCCGACAATGTGGGCGAGCTGTAAAATCATTCTGTTACAGCGAAGGAAAAGAAAGAACAATGAATTGAGGGACCTTAAGCAATAAGGAAGGCGACGACAACGGTAGAGAACAATAGCAAGTACAATAACGGCGCGATGGTATGCACCGAACGAAGCACATGTACAGGGTTGTCACTAAAATTTAAACATGAAAATCCCATTTTTAGAGTTAGTGAGATTAGGTGGACATAATAGCTACAAGTTTCTCAGTATTTATTTAGCTTCGTTGAGTAAAATTTAATTGTTTTTCTATTCACATAGCGTAAAGCAAAGGATTATTACCCTAATAAACCGCACAAAGAAATAAAGAGTAAACCAGAAAGTTGATTTTCGTAGCCGTCGTCGTTCACGTTCCGGTCCTCTTTGCTTAAGGCCCCTATTATCTTGTTATCCTTGTTTGTAAGGTACTAGTCTTTCTTGTAAGAGGCTCGGTCTCCATTGCTGGATGGACCAACTCTCAGGGTTTTAAAATGTTGGAGGAGAAAGTGGTTTCTTTCTACAATACTGCAAATGGTTAGACCTTCATGCCTTATCAACTAAGGACATCAAATCTTAGGTCAAGTTTCCGAATCTTTTATCATAACTAAAGAACCTGTTAAAACAAGCAGAGTTGTAATGCTGGTGTTGTGGACTGCCTTGTTGTTTCAAATATGTAAGCGAGCCATTGTCGCAGACTTTCGGCTGATAAAAAATTTGTTTTTCAAAACGAGCTATATTTACCTATCAAAGGGGCAACATCTATAGGGATGATGGCGATAACGAATTCCTTCTAATATACAAAGACCCGTTATCACGCATCGCAAGGAGACTTGACTCATAAAGTTGAGAGCTTGTAGACTTTTATGTCGAACAGATATATCATTAATAATAAATTGCTTCAAAAAATTATCAACTATTCTGATCATTGTTTACTGTGACAGACATGCCTACCAATTATTGATGACCTTAGCCGATCGTCCGTGAGACCACGTCACTGGAAACAGCTTGTTCGTCTGACGGGAGTAGCCCTGCAAATAACCAATGACGGACTAACAAAAATGACCCTTGGACAGCTATTGGAACTGGGCTTGCAGAGTTAGTAAAATACTTTAATTGGCCTTTTGCATATTTTGTATTTAAGCAATTTGTAAGAGAGTTCTTTAAAAATAGATAAGTTATACACCGTGGTGGAAATGAATTTTTTGCTGACGTTTCGGACTAGGGTCCGTCGTCCTTCGTTTCTGTAGAAACACCGACGCAGCTTACCATTTATGACATTCATTATAAAAGATAAGGCTTAATAATTGTTCATAAAAGTATTTTGCTGTAAATGTAGCCCTCAAAACAAAATGTTGTTTGAATTACCAGACAATGATTATTCAAAGAACGAAGTTAATTTTTGTGTTAGGCCATCTTGGTCACAACCAGGCTGTATGGTTCTGGCGTTCCAAAACTTAACCCTTACCATTCATCCTCAAAAAAAATTTTATTTTGTATTAAATCAATAATTAAAATACATATTCTAAGGTTTCCTTTAGTTCATACCAATTTTGAAGACCTCAGACGTTGACTCAGTCCAGCTATGTTAAGATATATTGTATATTGAATAAATAACATCTCTTTTGCCCTAAATTTGCACCAGATACCTTACTTAAACAAACTCTGGGGCGCTTCAGTGGAACAGTTTACCACAGGAATTTCTGAGCATAAGCTTAAAAGATCATACTATATCGAACTCTCACATGGCAATCATGCAAAGCAGTGATTTTGGCCTCAATAATTCTGCTGTCTATAAAATAATTTGTTTGAAAGGCTGCCTCTGTTATTGTCCGTGTGCATGTTGTATGTAACGTCATTTTTCCTGAAGATCATGTGGATGAAGTGCGATCCATTATTCAGAGAGCAACAAAGGACGTTGCAATTGAAAGCTCACTTAAGACGTACGAAGAGGTGTGGTTGAGTAAGATATTTGATCTCCGTCTTCATTCCCATGTCAAGGGACCCTCGTCAGCAGCTGCTGTCACACACGAGGTTAGTAATTCAAATTTGTTTGTAATGCCACGTGGTATTGATTGTGCATAATTCACTTAGAGGTCTGGAGTTCAATTTTCAGGTTTCCTTTGAAATTTTCAGAAAATGCTTATTAGCAATGTTTTGAATTCCAGGGCCCAGTTGTTCAAAATCGGGTTGAGTTTAACCCTGGGTTAAGCAAAAATTCAAAAAGGAATTTCTTCTTTAAAAAAAGATAATCAGTTATTTATGAATGCTTCTTGGATTTTTCTCGGAACAGTCTTGTTAATTCCAAAATTTCGGCTACAATCTCTCCTTGTATAAGATTGGAAACAAGATCGTGTGTTAACCATTTAACCCTGTAATAGCGTTAATCCGCTTTTGAACAACTGGGCCCAGATCTATTCCTTTTAATAAGTCCCCTTATTAATAAAAAACTTAATATCTTCATTTGCATAATCATCATCATTATTATCGATATCATCTCATCATAATCCTTTTTCCTGTCATCACCGTTCTCATCAACATAGTTGTATCTGTTCTTGTTTCGGATATCCTCCTATGCATCATAATCCTCATCTTCATCATCGTCATTATGTAATCCACGCAGTAGTTTTCATCTACACCACAGCTGCCCTCATCAGCATCACCATTGTTGTTCTCCTTTTTGTAATTGTCGTCATCATGTCATCCACATAATAGCTGTCATCTACGTTATAATTGTCTTCATAACCATCATCATTGTTCTGCTACCCCTTTTGGTAATTTTCGTCATCGTACCATCCACACCATAGTTGCCATCTACGTCAGAGTTGTCTTTATCGTCATCATCATCATCACATTGTTCTACTTCCCTTTTCATAATCGTCATCATCATCGCTGTCGTTATTCTCTTCACTGTCGTGGTTGGCATCATCTCTATTATTGTTATTTATATCGCTATGATCATAATTGTAAACTTTAGTCACTGGCCGTTTTCTAAATTAATATTGTTTTGTCAGACCCAAAGTGAAATGGAGAAGGGATCAGAAATCGATGTCCAAAGTGGTCAGCAGCGTGGTCTCTCCAGCCGGTTATCGGTCGTTAGTCACGGTAGTGGAGGCTTCAGCATGAAAGACAACAGGACGCAGGGGAGAAAAACCTCGGTGGCTTCAGCCGCCTTCTCACATTGTTTACTAAACTTGACTCAGGTATTTTAGTTCGAACTAATCATAACTCTGGTGGCTACGATGTTTGATATTATTCTAATCCAACAAATATGTTTCGTTTGGTGTAATAGGTTTTAATGTGTACATATTGTGAATTTTTTTGTCCGCTTAGCGACTCGTTCATGATATTGTAAACCTGGCTGCGATTCTTCCCATGGGAAATATATTTACGGCATACTTTAAGCTGTGCTTTTAGTTTATAACTTACATCTCTCTTTCACGTCACACACCTTTCAACCTATACACCGTTGGAAAGGTTATGAAGTTCCCGACCTCTATAATATTGACTAAATAGTATTCCTATTCCCAGCTGAGCGACATTTTAATTTCTGGAAGATATTTTGTTGTTAAAAAATTAGTTTAGTTTAAATATCCAAAGTGGTGTCTGGTGGTTTCAATAGCATGCCGTATTACGTTCATTAGCTGATGCAACCAGGTTTTACATTTCAGAGACATAAATGATTTGTGCAGTTTTTAAAGTTCATGATAAAAACTATCATTGTGCCAAATTTTGTGGCGAGAGGTAACTTATATATAGCTGCACGATATGTTCTAATCTGTCTTAAAAGACGTTTTTAAACTAACTGCGCCAAATTGTTTCTTTACTTGCCATAACAGTTTGACTTGAAATAATTTATCTCAAGAACTAATTTGGCATTAGAAAAGAATTATTTTTTTTCTCTGAAAGAAAGCTGCTATTAAGGACAAGCTTTTTCTATAAAAAATTAAAACATGATGATTTCTTATATTTCAAAGTGTACCGTAATCTTCTGTCAGTTGAGTTGCATTTACTTAAAGTATATATTTTTTTGTTTTAAGTTTTTAGTGTAAGTCTTGCATTTTTATTGTTGCATTAAGTATGGTTCTAGTATTGTACTGGTATGTGGTAGCACGGAAAGGCATTTTGTTTTGCCGTCTGAGTTTGATAGCTTGATTTGGCCGATGAAACAGGATTTAGGTTAACGCCGTGTGGTATACTATAGTTGGATCTTTGTTTGTATTCCTCCCTTATTAGCATATTTGCATCTGTTTTTAGAGCACTGTATATTGAGAGTGCTTTTTAAATAGACATTCTCGGAAAACATGAAAGTGATATTCTAAACACTGTTTCTGTGACCTAATGGAGATTTTACAGAGAATATATGACTCATTAATAGTTTTTGCCACTCTTCTGTTTTGAGTATTTTTTAAACACCTTATCGTTTGGTGAATAGCGTCAACATTTTCATCTCTTTTTTAGTTCAAGAAGCATTCTCAAGTTTTACACGTAGATCTTATTAATCTTTGATGGCCATTTTCTGAAATAAATGTATGCCATTGAAGCAGAATTTAACAATGACGTCATTAACGCCTGTTTATTACGGTGTAAGTTACTAACAATCGCTTTAATACTCCTTCAGGATTCTGGGCCAGTTAGCCTTCTGAATAACTGTGAACCGATCTTTGAAGAACTGGAAGAACACCAGGTGAAAATAATTCATACAATTGTTCTTTGTCACTTCCGGGTTTACAAATTGTCAAAATAACATCCGGTTTGACCGTATAACAGCATTGTTACTTAGTTATTAAAGTTGCGCTGCTTAAATCATAAAGTAAAGTGAAATTATTTTTTTCTGCCTGGAGATAAATTAGGTACCTTTCCTAGTGCCTGATGTATATTTTTTCATGGCTACTGCGTCGACAGACGGTAGCTATTTTGTCGGAGTGCAGGTAAGTGAGTCTGTAACAACACAACAAGAAGCCCAGGCACGTCACCAAATACCATAGGAAGCCTAAAGAATTTTGAGGCATTGTTTTTGTGGCTATGCACATTAAATGGTTCAATCCCGCGTTGAATCACCAAGTGACGGATGTCAAACTTTCTTTGTCTTGATAGTTTTTGTTTTTCCTTGTAATATACATTTTCTCGTGCTTATAAGCTATTTGAACTAACTTGCTATTATTATGCCTTTACACTGATGATGGCGTAGGAACGCTGAAACATGTATGGAAATAAACCTTCAGTGTTAAAAGTTGTCGTTTATTTTTTAAAATTACTATCCCGAGTGATGCGAGTATGAAAAAACGTTTTAAGCTAGAGTCAAAAGTTCTTGCAATTGCCACAACCACTTAAAGGTGTTTTTTATTACTCTCGTGTGGAAATGTGTAAATTCTGATGTCGAGTCCAAGACTGCTACGTTGGTAAATGTGATGGAAATGCGTTCGATGTGTAGATATATAGAAAGAAATAGAAAAATAACAATATTATTTTCCTTTTATTTTTTTTATATATATCTACACAACGAACGCATTTCCATCACATTTATCAATATATAATACCATATATGCGTACCAAAAATTACGGTGTTCAACTTACCAATAGAAAAAAATATCGCCCCGGGAACCCCTACAGTTACCATCTATATAACATTGTCCGGCTGTGTTGCGAGTGTGGTTGGTCCGTGTGGTGTAGTGGTTAACACGTCGGACTAGTAAACCGAAGATGTGGTGTTCGATTCCCGCCAAGGGCTATATATGTTATTTTTCTCTTATTTCTTGCAACGTAGGTAACTTGATCACATTACATTAAAGTGCAAAAACCTAAAAACACTCAGACTTGGAAAAATTGAACTATTTTTTAAAATAGTCTGTTGTATTTTTATACTGCCACTTTTAGGTAGCCTTACAGAGCATGCTCAGTGGAAGTGCTGCCAGTTCATTTGCCGACGATATTGTGAAATGGCAAAAGCGATTGCAGATCATTGAAGGAGTCCTCACGGTGTGGCTAGAGGTGCAGGCAAAATGGATCGAACTAGAAGATGTATGTTTTTGAAAATGTGTCTCACTATTTTAAAGTTTACCCCCTAGTATTCCCTTAGTATGCAACACTACTTATTTATTTATTTGTTTATTTAGATATTGAGTTAGTTGGTTAGTTACTTAGTTAGTTAGTTAGTTAGTTAGTTAGTTAGTTAATCGGTTAGTTAGTCGGTTATTTGATTAATCGGTTATTTGGTTAGTTGGTTATTTAGTTAGTTGGTTAGTTAGTTGGTCGGTTAGTTGGTTAGTTAGTTAGTCAGTTAATTGGTTAGTTAGTCAGTTAGTTGGTTAGTTAGTTAGTTAGTTGGTTAGTTAGTTAGTCAGTTAGTTGGTTAGTTAGTTAATCAGTTAGTTGGTTAGTTAATTAATCAGTTAGTTGGATAGTTAGTCAGTTAGTTGGTTAGTTAGTTAGTCAGTTAGTTGATTAGTTAGTCGGTTAGTTGGTTAGTTAATTAGTTAGTTGGTTAGTTAGTTAGTTAGTTAGTTAGTTAGTTAGTTGGATAGTTAGTTAGTTAGTTGGATAGTTAGTTAGTTAGTTGGGTAGTTAGTTAGTTAGTAAGTTTGCTTGTTAGCTAGTTAGTTAGTTAGTTAATTATTTTGTTAGTTAGTAACAAAACCTAAAACGTTTATGAACGGACGTCTTTTCCTGACATTCAATAAATATCCATTCGTTATTTTTTGTATGTTGGTTTGTTATATGTTAATTTATGTAATTTTCGTATAACGTGTTTAAAATATGTAGATGAGTATGAAATAAAAAAAATGAAATATATAACAATGAAACGTATGCTAATGGCTGTGACCCTGGCAGGATAACAACGTAGTTAAGTTATACTAGGGTCATTTCTATAGTACGTGTCCCGTCTTTGTTGCGGTGGGATCACATTTTGCGTGGTGGTAACAATTAGCTTGGCGGAGGTCTGCTCTCTTTGAGTTTATTTCTAGTAGTTTCACAGTGCTATTTTAATTTTTAAAATGGAATGGGTACCTAACTAGATCAGCTTTTTTATAGTTATTTCTGGTATCCACCGCTATAATAATCAATCTGTTTTTATTTTTTATCATTGAACTGACTTGATCGACCGATGTAACAGAATCCAGAATTTAGCAAGGTTTGATTCTTACAAACCGTAAACATTATGTTGGAAGCCGGAATACAGGGAGCCGAAATACAGGTTTAATTTGCGGGAACCCAAACTGTCCCAAAGAGTTCAAAATCTTTTAGAAGTCTTAGCGTTAGTGGAGCCTACAGTTCTGGGGCGGTTTGAAGATTGCTGAATCTTGTGCTTTTTTTGTTTGTGTATTTCTTTAACCCTTTCGTGACGGCGCAAGCTAATTTCGATCCCTGAGGAACGGTGCACTTTCGGCTGCCGTAATTTTAATTAACGGCCTAAATCAACAATCTGGCACGTTGAAAAGATAGATCTTGAAAGGAGCTTTCCAACGAACCCAAACATGACCGAATTTGATTGAGCCAAATTCGAGAAAATTGCTTTCAAAGTTGGATTTTTAACAAAACGAAAAATCTTCAATTTTGACTTTGTCGCCGTCAGCAAGGAGTTAAAGGCAAGCTGAAGGCTAAACTAAACTATCCTTTAATCCTTTGGTCTAGTAGATGAACTCTGTAAATTTTCAATGTAAATATAAGTTGAATTACGTTGAAAAATCAAATATATATAGAAAAGAAGAAAAGTACTGGTTCATCATTGAGATTGTCAGAAATCTGATGTGAGGCATGCAGATAACAATATTTCGGGCTTTTTTAGCTCTACATAAGCATTTTGGTTCAGTAGATTAACTCTGAAATTTTCTCGTACATTGAAGTTGAATTACATTGAAAAATATATTATGATGAAAAGAAAATAAGCAATCACTATTGAAATTGTCAGAAATGTGATCTGTCAAATGGAATACAATATTTAGGGCATTTTTAGCTCTAAATATAAGCTTTTTGGTTTAGTAATTTACTTCAAGTTTTCTTGTAAATTTAGGTTGAATCGTTTTGAGGAATTAACCTTAGAATAAGATCTATAGAAAAAAAAATCGTTGTTGAGATTGTCATCAGTATGATGTGAAGGGGATTACAATATTTAGAGCTTTCAAGCTCTAAATACTAAGCATTTTTGGTCTAGTAGATTAACTCTGAAGTTTTCTTGTAAATTGAAGTAGAATTTCATTGAAAAGTTAAATACATATAAAAGAAAAAAAGCTGTTGTTATTGAGATTTTAAGACGTATGATGCGAAGGAGATTAGAGTATTTAGATATTTTAACTTCTAAATAAGCTTTAATAACCTCTAATAAGCTTAAGCTTTCATAAGCATAATAATCTGTAATGAGCTATAATAAGCTCATCTAATAAGCTTCAATAAGCTATCATAAGATTTAATAAGTTCTAATAATCTTATCATAAGCTTTGATAAGCTCTAATAAGCTTATATGCGATCACTTTTCTTATTCCATTTAAAAATATTGTATCCTAATGGCTTGGGAAGTTTTATTATTTTATCACAGTAGCCAAAACTCCGCACAATAACCCTGCATGTTTTCTTTCATCACTTTTAAAATAGTAACTTCCGTCCAAACCGATAGTGCTTTTAGAATAAAAACTCGAGGGCTAGGGGTAACTTGCCATTGAAGCTAGAACAACTGAACTTGTGTTAGCTTCTGATATTTTGGCTTTGAAAATTCTGATGTCTTCAGTCTTCCTATCAACCGATACTGTTTTTGAAATTGAAGAGTGGCAACCAGGTGCAAATTCATAAATCTTAAAATAGTTTTCTGTATGACTAACAGTGATTAAAACACAAGTTTTCGAGCTGTCATGCAAACTCAAGTCTTGTACAATCTCTTTGTACTTTGAGTCACTGTCGCGGTTCTTGATTTGTGAAAGGTTGCACTCTAACACATGAAAGCTTGTGGAAGTCGATAAATGATTTTATGACACTTGCTTTAATTAGTAATTATTTTGTGAAAATCGACCTTCATCCTTAATTCAATCTGAGCGAAAACCAGTTGTTAAGTTTTTATCTGATTGAAATACTAGGTCTCACTACATGCAGCCTTGATTCCAGGGCTAACTTTTTCCAATATAGAGAGGACACCTGGAATCAAGGTTGACTGCAAAGAAATCATGTTCATTAGAAATGAATTTAGATTTTCATTTCTTTTTTTTTCCAGATTGCCTTAAGTGCCGGAGAAGACACCGAATAAGCTCGAGAATACTATGTAAAAGAAAATTTGACCTCGGTAAATTGTAGCTAAATGATATATAACTTTTCTTAATTTATTTTTGTAATTCTTCTATCCAAAACCATGGTCTTTATAAATTCAAATTTCCCTTTTTTCCAGTGGTACGTTTCCATATTGTTAGCATTTATCGTAACCAGAATGGCGACAATCAAGAAATCATTTTGCTTGTTAACAACACTCGTGTGTTCCATTCTCCTCGAAATGACTCATTGTACAGCGGTCTCCACCAACTATACTTAAACCCAGTGTCTTTTTGCAACTGCCCCCGGATAGAACGTAACGGAGATTACATTATGTTGAATCACCAAGGAAACAATCAAACTTTTGTGGTAACACCTGACAGTATTGTAGCGTATTGGTCAGAAAGCTGGCGGAGAAAGATTCGTAATTATCTCCGAAAACTAACAAAGAAAAAATGTGGTAAAGTTGACAAGCACTAAAGCTGACAGCTGAACACAAATGTTGTATAACATTCTAACCAATAGTGATAACTTTACAAGAATAAGGGATTGCAGTACGGACGTCTGAGCATAGCGAGGTTTGTATAATAACAAGACCGAGGTCTGAGATCTCCCTGTGGTCAAAGACGAAAAAGAAGAAGTTAATAATTATTATAGTGATATATGGCTTTTGTCAAGTTGGTTTGAACTTCAACGGCGATTATTTTTCAACATGCGGCCATGTGCTTTAGATCTCGGATAGAGGCCGTACTCCTATATGTGAACAGCGAATACAATGATATATTTTTTAATGATTTTTTTGTTCACATACGTTGGGTAAGCTGACTGCCAAATTTTGTTGTATATAGTTTTGTTACATTTTATTTAAAAGCTAGGTAACTAACTCATACAAAAAGAAGAGTTCGGCCTGTTCAAACCGTTTCCCACTATATCAGAAAAAAACCAGCAAAAATCAGACAAATCTTTAAAATTTTGACAAAAAAAAACAAAGATTGTCTGCAATGAACTATAATCTGATTTTCCCGATTTAAGTAAAATAATTTAAACTAAGGCATTAAAAATACAAAACTATCTTTTAAGTAAAAAGCAAACTTTATTTTTCGTCTAGTTGTCTATTTTTTAAGTTTTGCTTGATTTTGCTTATTTCAGACCCAGACTGTCCAGCCTTGATCCAACCAATTTGTACAGAGAAATTTTTCGCGCCTTTTAACCCAGCGTCCGTCCGTCGTGAGAGCGCGCACGCTGCTTAAGGTAAAAAATGGCGCCAAAACCCCGTTCTCGATTCAGTCTACTGTCGAAAAACTCTGGTGTGAGAAAAATATTCCGGTGCTCAAGCTCTCTAATGAGAACGAAAGACCGCTGAGAGCTAACCTGCAATGGATTAGTGGACTACCAGGGAGAATGAAAGTTTCTCGTCTGCATAACACTATAGAAACCGGAAATAAGCACAGGCTCTATCGATTTAGCTTATATCATTATTTATATTAGGTCTGAAATCATTATTGCAATTTAAAGAAGTGCTTAAGTGTGCTGCACGGATGTCAAAATTTCACAATTTTTAATGAAAATGCATGAATTTCACACTCAAATACAAAAATAATTGTTGCTATTCAAAATTATACTTTCAATTTTCTTATGATGCCTCAAAAATAAATACAAGAATTTTACTTAAGTTCGTTTGTAGGCAATAAAAAGACGTAAAAATAACGAATGAAAATATTCAATTGGCCGTTCTTTGACTCTCCCTGTACAGGACACCAATCAATTGCAGTTAAGCTCCGAGCAATCGCTGGTAATCATTTACCGATGGAATAAAAAAGCTGTGTTAGCTTGGGTGAAAAGAGGTTACAGAGGTCATATCTCAGCAGACCTGGAAATCGAACCGGAACAACGCCAGCCACGCAACGCCAGTATTTTAAAGTACTGAAAACTAAAATCGATCCTGAACAGATTCTTCCAGAACTTAAGGGGAAACTTAGATTCTTCTAAAAATTACAAGTGTATTTGATTAAAAAATTACGCAAAGCAAAGTACGCACTAAATATTTACGAACCTTCATTACGGACTGGCAAAAACAGTCTTTTCAATGCTGCACTAAAAGAATGTGGTTCTGGAGAGTGCGAAACGAAATTCTTTATTTTTTCCTCATACTTGAGTAGGCGCCGAGCGTGTTCTTAGAAGTAGAATTGTATTTAGTCCGAATGCACTGATTTAAAGTGCTTATGAAGCGAGACCAGCGTTTACATTTCTGAGATTAATTCAAACGTATTATGTACAGAAAGTTTCAAAGGCTTTTAAGATAAAATACCTTTGCGAAATCGATGCCCAAATTCGCAGGTTTTGCGCTGAAGATTGGCAGCTCATTATACATTCAAGGTATCAAAATAGGTTCATCCTCGGTGTCCCTGTGAAGTTTTCCATTTGTTTTGCCACTTTTATTTGTTTTCTATCTATTGTTTTCTTTTCATTGTTTTCTTTGTTCAACGTCAGTCCTAAACTTCACAGGTTCTTACACCGAGGTAAACCCAGTTTCTCTTTTCTGAGGCATAAATTTGTTTTGCAAACTTCCAAAGCGACAGAAGAGAAAATAGCAATTTTTTACCATATCTTAACTCTGACACACAGCACGGAATTGACTCTGAAGCTGTTACAGAAAAATGAAAATGACTTTTATATATTTAGAAACCATTTAATCAGGGTTTTAACCAATGTTTACTTGAATAAGTTTGCTTTTTTTCTTTAATCTCTGACAAAATATCCGTATTGAAACAAACAAAATGATGCGTAATATTTGCTAACTTACATCTTAACGGCAGACACAGAATTTTCCCAGAAGCGTATAGCATCTCTATAAACTATTTTAACTCTCTGAATTTTTACCTAGCTGTTTGTGTCTCTTATCATGACCGTATTCTGACAACCAAACTATGTTTTCGTTCATAGGCACTTTAAAACTAATGCTTGAGAACAATTCGTCATTTGTTGAAACTGAAAGAGCTTTGTGCATTTTGTTTTAGGCTTCAACAAATATTGACACATCTATGAACAGTTGCGCATTGTTCCCTCACCTGAAATCGCAGTTCTTTAGGTTCAAAATTTTACTCCTGGCCTGAACGCACACTTTCAATCAAAAAAGCTCAAGATTTTGGGCGGTCTGTTTCAACAAGGAAAAATTTCTATTATTGTTAAAAAAAACAATGGACTTTCTAATGTGGCGCCAAGGAAGATATTAAAGTCTGGAAGTTTAAAAAGAACTACGGAAATTCACGAGTGCCACGAAAAGAGAGAAATTAGTGCTTTTTATCACAAAAACCTAAAACTTGTTTTCCTATTAACTTCAAGAAGCTAAAATCTCACTAGGCTTTCGCCGGCATTAGAAAGAATGCCTGATTTTTTCCTACACCGTTTCATTACTTCTATTTAACAATTAGACTACGAGCCCGAGTTTTCTACGAGCAAATAGTCAACGAGGCGCAGCCGAGTTGACTATTGCTCGTGGAAAACGAGGGCTTGTAGTCTAGTTGTTTTAGTATAAATTTACAATGTTCTCATTGCATAAAAATGTGGAGTAACGTTTAGGAAAAATGTTTTATTGTGTTTACAAAGA
>JAOTRI020033598.1:0-18154 GCA_028564885.2 Zoanthus sanctaehelenae | reverse complement strand
AGTGCCAACTCGCATTGATTGGAGAGCGTCTTTCTATGCCTCCGGTTGGATGGACATTGTCGCTGCGGTATGTGTTTAGAAACGTGTGTGTATCGAATTATAATTCAAATAACATTCGGGATTTTTAATACTGTGTGGCATTAAGTAGTTTAAATGTATATATATTACAAAAGTTTTTTTTGACTTTAACCTTTAGGGGTTTTTTGGCAGCCAGAAATGTACTAGAACTCGTAATTTCAGGATTGGTACTTCATGCATATGAATATCACTTTTTATATTATCAAGATATATTTGTAGCGTTTTTACAATTAAAGTATATAAATAAATTGGACTTCAAACACCCTAGAGATTTATTTTATATTTCTACCATACCCTTCAGGTTCAAAGCTTTGATGGCATTACATAACTATATCTTTCCCATAACTCAACACTTTCCTTGCCAATTTTTTCAGTTAGAGCATTTTGTAAAGAATTGTTTTTTCAATTTCTGGATATAAATATATTTGGATTCAAATCTTTACAGCTGAAACTATCACCATGGATATGCGATATATTGATTTATTCTTGAAAGTTTTTGCTGCCATTTTTAAAATTTATTTGATCAATGTGAAGGAGGGTAGGGGTGGACTTCTTTTGTGGCGAAACAATTCAAAGTTTCTTCCTATGGTTCCTTTGGTTCCTCTGATTCCTTATGGTTCCTTTGATTCCTTTGGTTTCTTACGTATTATAGCACGCGCATCATATTTCATAATGGTCATAACCTGTTACAGTTGAACTACCAATTGTTTTTTAAAAAGTTTTCAAATCTGAAGAAGGCTGGTTTGGCCAGCCGAAATATAGTTGTTTTCTAAGAATTTATATACGTCGTGTTGACTATTTTTTTACTCTTTAGTGTTAAAACTACAGGAACCTCCACTGGAATGTGTCATGTTTTGGGTTCGCTATAATTCTACTAAAAAGAAATACATGCAGAATTCTAGTAATAAGCAAAGGCTTTGCTCAAACAAGCAAATAAGTACACCTTCAAATACAATGATGACCCTGTTGAAAATGTTTCTCATTACACTTGGCTTGGAATTAAAATCTGTGGCTCCGGGGACTTTACGAAGGGAACTGATATCTTAAGTTTTAAGGCCGAAAATGCACTGGCTACCTTAAGGAAAAAGTTATCAATTGAAAAGCTTCCACTCACTATCGTAAACAGGCTCTTTACGTCCTTTTGTTTGCCAATTTGTATGTATGGATCTGAAGTATGGGGAGCATCATTAAAAGACGACTTTGGATATTGGGACAAACATAGTATAGAGAAAACACATTTACATTTTTGTAAAACCTTTCTTGGAGTAAACAAAAAGGCTTCTAATATAGGTTGTCGAGCGGAAATGGGTCGCTTTCCAATTAAAATAGATATTGATACGAGAATACTTAAATACTGGATTCATTTAGACTCCTTAGGAGATAATGTTGTAAAGCAAGCCTTCATTATGTCTAAAACTTTAAATGACACTGGACACAAAAGTTTTCATTCACATAATCGAGGATTATTGGACAAAATGGGAAGACCAAAATCTGATATATTGTACCCATCCAAATTTAAGGTGGCAGTATACAGAAAATACAATTTTATGTACAAATGGCTTTGAATTTCTTTTTCTCTGCAGCTATTAAACATAAACACTTCAAATTTGGAAGTTTTGTTCCCTTTGTTATGTACTACGCACACTAGAAGTTATTTGTATCTTCAACTTAAAGTAACCATGGAAACTGTCCTTAAAGTTAAACCGTATATTGACTTAAGGAACATTTTTATTAGCAAAAGGCACAACTAATCGAGTATTTACACTGAAAAAACATTTATTACAATCAATTCTAAAGAACTAATAGAGGAAATTTCACAGAGACAAAATGTCGCTGAGAAGTGCCAAAAAAACATGTTTCCATAGCAACAACAATAAATTTTTAATATTTTCAAAAATTGTCTACTTAATTTAAAATTTAACTCATTTAGCATACCCTTTTCAAATTTTATCAACATTGACAAAATACAAGTAGAGTTTTTTGTTCCTAAAGTTCTGCTCTGGTGACAACCTTAAACTCTGAGAAAAAGACCTATTTTCAGAATAAAGAGTTTTGCCGCTAATAGTTTCCGAAATACGTACTTTTTTTTCAAAATAATTTTCACAGTTGGAATAATTTTCATTCACTACATATACAAAAAAGGTTTTGCAGTGATTTTTTTCTATTTCTGTAGTGAAAATTTATATCAGTACAATATCATTTGGAGACTTTCTGAGCAGCATTTTCAACTCAACTACTGTCTTCCTTTCTAAATGCTCTCATGGTATTTTCCCCTAGAGCAATGCCCATGTTTAAAAGCATTCTTGCTATGCTAGCTGCAACAGAATTTACAACACTTACAGTTTTCACACTGCTAAAGTTACTCTACATTTTACTGTGAGCATACTTTTAGGTGCATGTGCCCATAGCTGCCCATTTTACACTTTCATTTTGATTGTTGGTTACTCCTCTCAGGTATCTTTTTAATGTTTCATTTTTTCCCAGTCTTTCAAATATGGGACCCAATTCATGAAAAAAAAAACATTAGGGAAGTGAAAAGAACTAGTATACTCATTTGTATTTTTATTTCTGTCAACCCCAAATCTGCATCAAGTATTAGAAATCTTTATGTTTGGTGCAGAAATGATGCTGTTGTTCCAGTATCTCATCTGATTTTTCTATCGTGTGATGTCTGATCTACACCCATAAAGAGATAACTAAATAGACTTCTTTTAAATTAGTAATTATATCATGGCAAATTACTTCCTTTTTTGCAGGCCATGGACTGTAAACTTTGTCTGTCTTGCTGATAGGCATCAGTCAAGAGTGCCAACAGCAAAGGAAAAGCTTAACCTTGCCCCAGCAGGGCTTGGGTTGAAGAAAATCAAGTTGGATATGGGGGACAGTGAGGAGGATGTATATAATAAAATTACATCTGATGAAAAAGGTGAAGATGGGGATCCTACTGGATTTCCCCAGCTTAAAGATTGTGGTGGGTTTGAGTTGCTATATTGTGGCTTGAACAGTAAAGACTTGTGCCCTGTAACATGCTGCTGGGCAGCCAAGGATTTAAAAGCATCTATTGGCAGTCAGTCAAAAATGTATTTGCGACCAATTCAAAAAGATCTATCCACAAATAGCCTCATGCCAACCAAGAAATCAGAATTTACAGAAAAGTGTCTGACATGTGGAAAGAATTTCCTGATGAGTGAGCTGCGGATGCATATCCTGTCTTGCAACTTTTCCTCTGATGACGAGTACACTGAAACTATGGAATTAACATCTTCAGCTAGTAGCTCGTTACCAGCTAAACATGAATCTCCAGAACTAACCTCTGAAACACCTGCTGATGCTGTTAACTCCAACATGACAGCAGATGTGGTTGATGGCCACCAACCAGACATAAGTCAACCTTCTACTAGTGCAGGGTCAAGTAACATAATATGTATTGAAGATGAAGATGTACCTCAGCCAGTAGTTAGTGAGATCGATCTGATTGTAGAAAAGGTGGTAGAGTACTGCAATGTAAATGCAATCAAGAATCCAGTTGAGGTACTGAGATGCCTTCAGAATGAGGTTGTTACTGGTAGGCCTTTAGAGATAGAAAGTCATGGCGACTGTATTGATGGGGAAACAAATCTTATCATGGTTGATAGAGGAAACTTACTCGAAACAGCATTTGATGAGGTAAAGGAGTTGACAAACCTTCGTCTAACCCTTGAAGTGGAGTTTTATGGAGAGGTAATGCAGGCAATGAAAAGTTTTTCTTTGTTTTTTTTTATAAATTTCCTTGAATTAAAGTGACAACTTTTATTTAGCATTTATTCTTTTTTTCAATATTGCTATAGTGTGGTAAATTAAACTAACTCTATTGCAAATGTTACTTTCTACTTTAGAAAGCAAAAGATTTTGGTGGCCCAAGAAAGGAGTTCTTTTCTCTAGCTCTTGCTGCTATTAAAGAGAAGTATTTCGATCATGGACTTCGTCAGCACTTGGCAGATGACTATGTTATGGTTGGCATAGTATTAGGTAAATCACACCTTACTACATTGAAACCTTGATTAACCAAGCCATAAGTTGGTTGCTCCTAATGACACAAATTGAGAGTACAGGTCAAACGAAATTGGTTAAAGTTGCATAAGGTATAATGATGACAATTAAAAAGTATGTGCAATCATGCAGAGACAACAATTTTTTCCTATTTACGATTATGCAAGACATTTTGGGCTCTTGTTATGCAGCATTGCCAGTTATTTTTTTTCGGGAAAAACATCTTGAAAATTATTCATGATTAATCATAAGAGGGTTATGTTCTTTATCACATTATTGCATGTGTGAGCTACACTAAGCACCCAAAACAAAATTTTGTTTAAGGTCTCTCATTTTATTTGTTGGGCCCATACAAATTATTAATATTGCATAATATCATGTTTTGCAGGACTATCAATACTTCAAAATGGGAGGTTACCAAAATTTCTAAAGGAAGAAACTCTCACTGAAATATTTGAGACAGGCAACCCAACTGCTGCTGTAATCAAACTGCGCATTGGACTAAAGAAACTTGGAATATATCAGGTAGAATGTTGTTTGAAATTAATAACACAAATATTCAAGCAAGGCAATAAATAACAATAATTTGATATTGTTTTGCAGATTTGCCAGCTAACTCCTCTATTCCTACATCTGTTCAGGCCAAGTGAAGCTGCTGCCTTGACACTAAAGAAACTAACAAATTTATTAAAGCCAACATTCAGTGAGGAGGGAGGCAACAACCGGACGCTGGAAAATGAAGTGTTTTCTAGTTTTAGGAGGTATCTTCGGGAAGTAGCTGGTATGTAATGTTTAATTCTTCATTAGCTTCAGCATCCCTCTAACAAATCAAATAAAAAGTTCCTCCAAAGGCCACCTGAATTGGTTACACTGAAATAGGATGGTTAAATATATTGATTCGGGCATACAACTGAACTATAAAAATAATAACGAGAAGCCATTCCATGTATTTAGAGTTAACTAATATTTCGGATGTCATTCGACAACCATCTTCAGAATATGTTAAGTAATTTAATTAATGCTATTTTATCTAGTTCAACAGAACAAAAGAACAAAAGCCAACACTGAACAAAAAGGTCAATCAATTCCCTTGACACTGTACATGTTGAACTAGATAAAATCAAAGTTGAGTCTGTTATATTAATGCTGTTTCAATAAAAATGGTATTACCGTTTTTCATACTGGCCAGAACCAAATATTTACAAGCAACAATGAAATATTGGGTTTATATAATATGCTTCAATGGTTGTTTTCCCTAATAATAAGTAATACTTTATAAGTGTCTTGTACATTTTTTGTTGTTCTTTAATCTTTAATCAGGTGGAAGACGAAGAGGTGTTAGTCTTGCACACATACTGAGGTTCACAACTGGTACAGAAGAGGAACCATTACTGGGATTTGGATTGCACCCCAGTATAGCTTTCAGTGAAGTTTGTAGCTCCTTCCTACCCACAGCAAACACCTGTTCAAACACATTGTCTCTTCCACGTGCAAGTATCGAAACACCACTTCCTAAGGATGAGAGGCTTTTTGAGCTCTATGATTGTGCATTTCTAAGTCAATATTTTGGCAGTATTTAAGCAACCCATAAATGAGCCAAACTATTTTTGTACAGATTGGTTGCAGCAAACTAAAAGGAAGATTATGTGACTTTGAGCATTTGCAGTAGGGTATGACCTAGAAACCTTTTTAACAAAATTTTGCATTGAATCCTAGGATAGATTTTATTTGGCCAATTAAAAAAATATGTGTGATTTTGTTTACCTAGTCACACTGTTTTTTTCATGTCAACACTAGAACTTTTTTCACTAAAACATCTGTAGAACTCATTTTGTGGATTTCTTTATATGAAGCAAAAATATTTTAAAAACCATGATCACAAAAATGCACGTTTTCCTTAAGTACAAGGAACAGTGATTCGTAAGTGAATGCCTTATAAACATCAGCAAAGATTGTTAAGTTTGGCAAGTTTAAAGAATTTAAATATGTGTTAATCAATAAAATGAGGCTTTGGTGCATAACATTTAAGATTTTAACTTCATGTTACTTACCTACTACTGACATTGTGTCTATTCGAAGAATGGTTGATTCCATAAAGGCATATAGTATGAAATTCAAAATGTTCTGTTTTTATAACATACATATAATAAAATATTACTATTATATTATATAATATTATTATAGTTATAACATTTGAAAATATTAATTGGTCCCAACTTAAGGCCCATTTGGCCAGGGATTTCTTATTAAATTTTGTTTTGTTATCCTGAAATTTTCCCTACTGTGGGAAACGATTACAAATTTATATTAAACAATTACTAACTGCAAAAATGTTGCAAAAATAAATGTAAAACCTAGGGTTATCAAGGGATGGCTACACTCCTAGAAGTATAAAAGTTACATTGGAAATGTTTTGATTTTCAAATCCAGTGGCTTTGCAAATTCGATCTTTAAATCACTGAAATGGCAACAAACTAGAATTCATTGAATAGGTAATAAGGGCTTACTAGTGTACAAAATTTAGAATAACAAAGAGAGAGGGCTTTCACGTTTCACTATAGATCTGTTTTTGGAAAATTTCTCATTTGATAACATAAAATTAAAAAAACACATTCAGAAAACTTTGTATCCTATAAATGGGGGCGGGGGCATTTGCAAAGGAACAATGCCCGCAGAGCCAAGCATTTGACATAGAGGGGAGGGGGGGGGATGCAAGCCGCTGGAATTGACTAGCACATAATAGGACCAAACTAGTTACTATTACTTGTGATGATACTGATTGCCTCCAGATATTTTTCTATCCCATAATTATTAAAAGTGCTTGTCATCTGAGATAACTGTTGAGAGCACTGCTCTGTCAATGCTCGTGTAAGGGGTTCAAGGATAGGCCTTGTGTCACTGTCATCACTGTCAACACGAAATGTACCCTCGACCCCATAGGAAGCAATATCATCTGCTGCAAGGTTAATTCCAGTTGGGTTGTGCAGTTGTCCAGAAACCCACATCTGTATGGGGGTTGATCGTGTAGTTCGCATTCTATGGTGTGACCATGCAGATGACCAAACTTGTAGTTTATCATTGATAATGGGCAGATAAACAAAATGAAGAGCTGCTAGATGAGTTTCATTTAATGGATCAAGGAAACCTTGGTCTTCCAAAAAATAAAACAAATTGTAATACAAACACAGAACCCCATCAAAAACATCACGCCAGAGTCTTTCAATACGTTGATTGTGGGTGCTTTTTCCAACTAGGGCACTACCACGATTGGGCCCCCTTGTTGTTATCATATAATCCACAATTTCCACGTTTTCTCCACCCTGATCAGTTCTAATTCTACTTGGTAATCCAAAAGTGTTGACTGCAGAAACAAAACATTGAAATACAGTAGCAGCCTTGTTATTATCAGAACATGATAACATTACAGGAAGGCGGCTAAATCCATCGATTCCTCCAATCACTATCAAGTGCCATCGAACCAATTTATGGTTTGTATCAATATGCCATAAATGATTGGGACCTTGCACATTGTATACTCGTCGACGAAGACAACCTTTCTTTCTACTTTCAACACCTGACTGGTCAACTCTATGAATACTATCTCTGAGCCTCATTCTTTGGATTTTTATACCTTTATCAGCGAGGATTTGTTTTATCATCGATTCACCACTGAACGGGTATTCCTTGGTGACTTCTTTAACTGCCAGATCCAAGTCGTCGTCTCCAATGCCAGAAAAATTTAATTTCCTAAGGCCATATTGACCCATGTTTCGATAAAGCGTACTTTCGGAGACAGAAAGCAATGATGCAACGTCCTTGATCATAAAACCCTCCTCTAAATAGCTCTCTAAAACCGATTTTGATATTTGATATTTAGGCGCCCCACAACCTTGTTTTACTTTAGGAGGTGAAATAGCACCATACTTCAAACATGCCATTCTCAAAGCCACCATAGCGTTTCGTTCATTGACCCCCAGAAAGATCATTTGTTGTGTTGACAACTTCGGAACTTGAGAGACTTCTATTCGTTCCTCCGTAAATTTTTCAATAAGATGACCAAGTTGCAGTTCCTTTAACACATTGCTTAGTGTTGCATCCGCCATCTTGGAATGACGGCTTTCCACTTCAGTTTCCTCGAGGAGGGGTAAAGAGGGAGATTGGGGACCACATAAAGACGAAAGACCTCATAAAGACGAAAGAGCTCATAAAGACAAAAGAGCTCATAAAGACGAAAGAGCTCATAAAGACGAAAGAGCTCATAAAGACGAAAGACCTCATAAAGACGAGAGACCTCATAAAGACGAAATAGGTCATTAAGACGAAAGAGCTCATAAAGACGAAATAGGTCATTAAGACGAAAGAGCTCATAAAGACGAAAGAGCTCATAAAGACGAATGACCTCATAAAAACGAAAGACCTCATAAAAACGAAAGAGCTCATAAAAACGAAAGAGCTCATAAAGTTAACACCAAAACACGAAACATCAGCACGTAACTAAAAATCGTCAGCACGTAAATACGAAACATCAGAAGGTAAATACGAAACATCAGCACGTAACTAAAAATCGTCAGCACGTAAATACGAAACATCAGAACGTAATAACAAAACATCAGCAAACAATCACGAAACATCAGCACATAACCACGAAACATCAGCAAATAATCACGAAACATCAGCATATAATGACATAATGTCATCATGTAAAGTTAAAATAGAAGTACTGCCTTACAACTAACCACTTCAGAAAGCTACGGCTTTCCATAGTTTTATAATCAAAAGTTCTTTACAACATGCTAATGAAAATGACTAAAATTAAGCAAAGTTAATTGATATATAAAACGACTTGAGTAAAATAATCAACTAAAGTTCCTCATTAAAAGAAAGATCTTAAGTAGTCATTTTCTTATATACATTAAGTGTGGTTGCATTTCTTATTAGAGCAGCTGGGCACTGCGGCTTGCTCCAGTGTGATGGGGCAGCACGCAGACGCAAAGGAGCGAGCGTTAATTTCTGTTTCGGGTATTATAGAAGAGTGCTATTTATTGTTAGAATGGAGACTGTAGGAAAATTTAGGTGAGTTTACTGATGTAGGAAGGTGAGAGTCCATGAATAGACTTGAAGGCCTAGAAGCAGAATATACTCGTAGAAATCTGATAAATGTGTTCAGTATAATCGAATCATTATTTATTTAACACAACATGTTGTTCTTAGCCTAACAATGATTGCAGCTCGGATGACCAATAAATAAAATGTATTCATAATGACACAAAAGAGTAATCTTTCAAATTGCAAGGCTGGCGCCATTTGGACTGAAATCATCTGTCAGCCTAGCGCTTAAGTTCACACACACACACCTGATCCTGGAGAGAAAAAATTATAAATAAAGGCTATAATATGATAACCAAATTAAACTCATAAATTTGTGGAACAGTGAAACCCCCATGTAGGGATCTTCGATATAACAATATTACCAAGATTTAAAATTTAAAGACTCGTACAAATGTTAAATTTCCATAGGTAGCTTGACTCACAACTGATTATAGCAGTGGCTAAACAAATTGAAAACCAATGACAGCACGCATGAAAGGCCTTGTTACCCGGAGAAATGTTTCAGCAACCTGCAACGCATTGTCACTACGTGTAACATTTCTCTGTGCAACTGACAACGCAAAGTTGAAAGTTGCGGAAAAAGTTGAGCAATCTTCTACTAATTCGCAACGTTGCAATGCCAGTTGTAGGGTGTAACATGCTGTCAGCAACTTGCCTCAAAACTGTGATGTTGCAGCCAATGTGAAGAGCCAATCAAATCAACCATAAACATGACAGTGCGCTGATGTAGCAGTGTTTTTACGGTAGAAAAAGACAGGATATTGCGAGTTGTTAAACTGAAGTTGCCCTTGTCCGACATGTTGCAGCAACATGTAATTTTTCTTCATCGTCAGCAATGCAACAACACTTTTACAATATCAATAACTTCAACTGCGCGTGCAAGCTATAAAACTGTTTTTGCTCCGTCAATCATCTTCTATGATGGTCATGATTGAATTAATTAAAATATGCAAGAACTGACAGTAGTATCAACTGTGAAAATTTAAATCTTACTGTAATGTGTGGATCTTTTCTATCAAAACCAAAAGCAGTAGAAGTTATTTCAACACAAAAATCAAATAATGACGAGGATGTACTTAAGACTGCTGCCGCTCTGGTAGAAACTGTGATTAACAGAGCAAAAGAAATAGTTTTAATTGAAAAGAACAGCGAAAAGAAAAGCGAACCAGAAACTGAAACTGAAACCGCCCAAAAAGATCGGTTAAGCGCGAATTTTATGTTGGATACCAAATCAGCGGAGGATTATGAGAAATCTGAGAGAAAAGATAAATTTTGTGATAGAATGTCTAAGAACAGTCAACTAATGACAGAAATAGAAAAATCTTGCGACTCCAAACAATCCATATCACAAGGGGATACCTCAGAGGTAACTGTTTAGTTCTTTGATTTTTTTCTTGTTCTTATTAAGAATTAGCTAGATGAAGATGCTACGTTTTCGGAGAGTTTTCAAGCTAGAGATTTCGTCATCCTACCTTATAACCACAATTAAAGCTTTTCGAACTTGCACGCATTCTTTTTATAAGAACTATACTTCTTTACTGATTTTAGCCCTGTTTCTATGACCCGATCTAGCCCTGAAAGTTTCTAAAGGGCCCTTAATTTATTGAGCACTTCATCCGAGAAACAAACATTCATTCTCATCTTAGCTCTTTTTTTAGCTGGGTAGAATGAAATTAAACAATAAAACACCATGAAAGTGCCATGCATTTTGAGATTTATAGCGCTAAAGCGCTTTATAGATGTACTGAGGAATGACTTAGGAAATTTAAGAAATGTCTTTCTCAAGTTCCGTGTCATTTCTCTTATTTTTCATATTTAGAAAGTTTCTTGGCTCAAGAGAGTTTAACCCTAAAAGTTTCTCAAGAATTTTGGTATTTCAGTCCCTAGTTTCTTATAAAGTAGCCAATTGAGCCGGCGTTGTTTCCGGTTTTTGTAGTGTTAAGCGGATGAGAGCCTTTGCTAGACTTCCCCTGTAGTGCAGGGCGAGGGACACTGTTCAACCACAGGTTAGCCTTCAGCAGTTGCTATAACTCATTTATACTCCGGAAAGATTGAAAGCTAAACTAGCTTAGGCGGAAATTAAGGTCACAAATATTCAAATAGATCTCCGCACTACCGGGAACGAACTGGGGATCTTGTTTTCAGACAGCAAAGATTATACCAACTTTGCCAATCAGTTCTGTTTTTGAGCCTTGTAGGACCGTTCTTTGGATCCTCTCTCCACACACATTGCCTGTGGTATGTTTTGGCATACACCAACCAAGCTCCCACATGCATGCGATATAAGATAGCTGTAAAGAAGTTCTTTGAACTCGCCTCCGTTGCTTCATTGCTCGTGGCTGAAAAGCTATACCGTGCTGATGAAACAAGGACGAAACAGCTGTACACGGTTGTTCCAGTGACTTGCTTTATTTTGTTACTCGGGTGAAGCTGATTGTGCGCATGCGTGCAGGTTCTGACCAAACCGTAGAGTAGAGTAAGAATGGTTTATGTTTGTAAAAGTTTAACTTGCTAGTGCCAACCGGCAACCACGCCGTCTTTACCATTGAACAAACTAATATTGATTGGAAGTTTTGTGGATCGGTCGGAACATTTTAGATCTCCTAAATCATTCCACGTAAACATGCATGCCATTTTAACTTTAGTTTTTGTGGAGCAAAAAAAAACAATGGCGTTGGAGATATACAGGAATGGGTGGATTGGCTTCGTAACACTGAACAATAGGCGTGTACTCTATTTAGCAAACTCTAGTCCTTACAAATATTCTTACTGTGTAATCTATATATCTGTTTCATGTTTTAAAATCTCTACACTACAGTGTCGCCCAACTTCAAGAGCATCATGGGATCGTATCTCCCTCGAAGCCGATGAAACTTTTCATGCGAGTAACAGCTCAGAAAACTGGGGAGAGCAGTAATAACTGAATTTGTTAGAGTTAGAATTGACTAAGAATTTCATCACATTCATTAGTTTTAAACTGATAAAATATTCAAAAAACTAAATTTGTGTATAATATAACAAACAGCATCAATATGGTTACAAGGCCTAGTGGTGACCTTGTGTGTAGGGCTAAGAACAAAAAACCTCCAAGGAAACTTCTGTAAAAGTGTGCGGAGGTTGTCCCCGCAGACAAAATGTCCTAGTAGTCTCGACCATCTTTACAATTCGTCTGGCTTGACTGTCTCTCTTTGCGTCATACCAAAAAATGAGTGAAACAACCGTCCATGCAATGTCATAAATTGTTCAATGAAGAGTAAAAATAATAAACAAACTGAAAATTTATCGTCATTTTAGATGTTTTTTGTGTTAGATAAAAGATCCAGACTGCGTGGAGTTATTTATCCTCTCGACCATTACTGACAGTGAGATTATAAAATTGTAATTTTGTAAAACTATTTTGCCTCTAACCCAACTATTAGTAAAGGTATCATTCGATAATAATATTACCTTATTTGCTAACACTGCACTCGTGCATCCCGCGTGGCAAGACGAGTAAAAAGTCAAACCATTTCCGCACATTGGATTATACTGCAGTGATTTTGAGCAGCGACATCCTTTATTGCATTGTGAAATCAAGCTAGTTGGTAGGGATCTAAAGGAGAAAAGAATTTCTTTAGTACATCCTTGCTTGTTGTGAAAATGACTGCCTTCATCATTTTCATCATGCCCATCACCCGACCACTGTCCAAGGCTAGTTTTGTTATCTTTTTCTCATTTTTTTGTTATTTCTTTATTAATTGTTAACAGTTTTTATTAATTAATATATATCATCTATATTATTGAAACAGTTTTTGTTATTGTTACCTCTAGACGTCAATTTGTTTATGATATCTTGAATACCTCTAAAGGGAAACCTTGGATACTCATCTCCAATGATATCCCTAGTTCCCTCCATTGACCTCAACATTATTTAGGATGATATCTTGAATACCACTAAAGGGAAACCTTGGATACCCATCTCAAATGATATCCCTAGTTCCCTCCACTGACCTCAACATTATTTAGGATAGGGCAAGTTACTTGGATACTCATTTTAGATATTATCCCTAGTTCTTTCCACTGACCTGTTAGGATAGGGCGAGTCAACTCCTGCAATTGGACTGTTATCGCATCCAAGGAAAAGTGGAATAGTTGACAAGAACCCGAGAACGCCCACCACAAAACACATCTTAGCTGCACCTGTGCAGTTCAGCTTCAATCTCTTATTAATGTATGCACCTGTTAAAAGTGAATGAAATGCTTGCTAAAATATTTATGTATGTTAAACTTGAAATATGCAACTGAAAAATAGAGTTTTGAGTTGTCATCTTGCCACTAAATGTAAATAGTATATAAATAAAATGTTATACTATATATACAGTAAAGTTAAAGGGTATATTTTATATTTTTCCAAAGGGCATAAAAATCACTTAGGTGGAAAGCAGTTTTAGAGCAAGTGTGCAACTCTGATGATAAACTAATTAGTTAGAAAACGTTTAGTTTTTCTAGAATGGAGTTCGTGCAACATGCACAGAAAAAGCGGTTTGTATTTAGATGTTCAAACGATAGATATATATCATAAAAACTGCAAACTCTGATTCATCGACCGTTTATTGCTCACAAACAATAGCCTAAAAACTATATCGAAGAATAAACAATAACCTGAGTGTATCAAATTAAGTGACATTCAGTTAAAGTTGGCGCTCTAATCGCCTTGCTAAATTCTTTAAGTTAACAACTACAGGTAAAATTTGTTAAGACTTACGTGCTGATTATAAAATGTAAAATGTACAAAATTTAACCTAATGATGACCCAAGTTGTAGAAAATATTCGTTTTTCTTATGAAATATTTTATCATTTGTACATATTAATTGGTGGTAGTTTTATACTGATTTTAAACTGCACGGTTTTAACAGAAAATGATTTCATATTGTTTAAATTATGCATAGCTTGTCTGGCCTATTTCACCTAAAAGATTTCCTGTGAGAGCCGAAACACCGGCTACCAATCCAAACATAATGCTAGCAAAGCTTGAAGTGTACTGAAACTGCAGCTGAATAAGCTTGGCCATGAACACTCCAATAGCTGTAATTATAAACTCCTCAGCGCAAACTCCAAACGTCACACAAATGTAGGATCTGTAACTGAACAATTGTTTGGTCGCTTTCATCATCTCAGAAAATTTTATAAAACTGGGAATCGGGAAATCGTCGTTCTGAAACGCAAAATGTATTCATATTTAAAAATTCGTTGCAGTGGGTAAAAAAGAATCAACAAATCAATATGAAGGATTGTAACAATGAAATATATTAATGATAGAAAATCATGAATACCCTTGGGAAGTGTAGCGACGAGGGGAGGTAAGTGGAAAAATGAATTGAGACTATTATATTGTTGATAAAAAAGAACGCTTCAAATCATGCAGTAGCACACAATAGATGCACTAATTGTCTTTGAAATTATCATTTAAATTTACCATGGCATCAATAAAATTTAAAAACAAACTTTAATTGCGCATCATGAAAAACCAAATACAAAAAATCATTTTTAGAATTAAATAATGAAACAAACATTTTGTGGAACTATTTATTCGTCCCAATCCTTTGTGGGGACAAAACACTCCAAATCTGGTGAATTATTGCATATGACCGAGCAACAATATGAAAGGACTAAAAGTGGCAAAAGTGGAGTCAATTGTAATTTTGTGAGAACTAGAGCCAGAACGAAAACAAAAACATTTATTTCTTAATTTTTTAAATTTTGGCCTAATTACCATTTATGTATAAGAAACCTGGTGACAAGACATTTTGCGCTTTTGATCACGCCTTTCCATGCATTCGATAATTTTATGCTATGGCTTTCTCTTTAGACATATATAGTTACAGATTGTTACATTTTCGGGTTTTGTATATCATAAAGTCTAAAATAATTCATCATGAGAAAAAAGATGATGTCATGGTTGAGCAATGATTTCCTCTTAACAGGGGTCGGGTCAGAATCGGTCTTCTTCCTTCAGTAACAGAGAGAAAAATAGCCAAATTAGTTATTTTTTATTTGTTTTTAAAAGAAATAGTCTTACCAGATTTTCATTTCCGTCATTTTCTGCTGCCTCTCGAATTACTTTCGTTCCCGGAAGTTCCCTTGGAAATCCCATAATTCCCAATCCCCAAAACACTGACACTGCACCGAAAATGGCAAAACCTAGCCACCAGGCTCCAACCCATCGTTCATCATCCACGGTTAAAAATAAACTGACACCAGGATCAACATAGATTGAAAGAAAAACCGAGCTGAGGCCAGAGCCAACTAAAACTCCTAAAAATGAGAAAACATAACAACGATTTAGGCTCTCAAATACTAGATATAATACCCCAAACAGCACAAACAGATTATCCATTTGCTATTCACTTCTCGTATAGCAGGCATAGAACCAAATGAACGTTGTTGGGATAAAATTGCTAAAAATAGGACAACAAAAATTGAGAAGGGGGTTCCTGGACGCTAGAGGGAAGGGGTGGTGGGTGGGAATTCTGGAAACCCAGGAACCGTCCCTTGCATAGCTACGCCCCTAAGTTGATTGTATTGAGATCAGAGATGATTCACAATCCTTTTGGTTTGGCACATCTGAACTGATTATTTGATTCAGACTTGAATACTAAAGATTGAAACTAGTTAACATTTACCGATAAAGTGAAAAAAAATTCAGTATTTTATAAATTTATGGCTCTATGTCCTGTAACTATTTTTAGAACTTGCGTTTCAGTTTTGCTTACCTTTTTGGAGTGGATTTAGTCGCATAGGTAGCTACAAATTATGATTTAGTGAAGAAAACATGCAGATTTCAGTCACAATCTAAAACCACTCACCAACAATGCCGGCTGTGAAGAACCATCCCAAGAATATAGGAAGCACTTTGTTCTTAACATTTTCGTCCAAGAAAGGAACTGCTAGAACTACCATTGGCACGGACCCAGACCCAGTTAAAATTTGGGCAAAGAGAAAAACAATGTAAAGACCAATGTTTGCCGAACTATCAACTTTACTACAATCCTGACCTCTTGTAATATTTGTTTCATTTGCTAATCCACAAAGTGTCTGGTCTGTGAACCAGGCCGAGCCTAAAATACATAGACGCTCTTAGTTAGTTAATGTAGCAAAATAATTTTGCACAACATTTAGGACTTTGGCGGCAACCGCTTCTAAAAAGCATGAATTAATGTCCAAGTTCAAAATTCGAGTAATAAGCTAAATTAAAGAGCTAGTTCATTGTCAGTTGTTCTGCTTCTCGTTCTACAAGAAATAGCTCAATCAATCAAACTTTGCTGGCTAAACGGAATGTCATGATTATCACATTATCTGCCATCATTATCATCAATCACAATTCATTAACATTGGCCTTACATAAATAAAATCATTAAACTCATGTACCCATCATTGTCATCATGACTAACATATCTAACTCAAATCACCCTGCTCATGTTAAACTTGATTTTACTCAAAACAGTCCCACGGGGTTATTTACCTGCTTTGTATTGTTCGTGAATTAGATGTGGTATAACGAAGACAAAATATCCGAGACCTAGAGTAAGTAAACCAAATGCACACCACACTCCTTTTCTTCTGGTCTCCCCAAGGTATCCGATAAAAGGTGTCACAAGCAGCGAGGTTATATCATACATGCTGATGAGAACTCCCATCATGTTGCTACGGAGAAAAGTTCAAAACGATTATAGTTTTCTCTTTAGAGTGGTCACTGGGTTACCCATGTTTCGAGATCTCATCTGATCTTTAGCATTGTTAAGGAGCAAAAAACACGTTACAACATTTCATGCAACACTGCACGCAGCACGTTTTTGGGTGTGGACACACGGTGCAACAAAAGCATTCAACATTGCTCGTGATAGCGAGGCGTGCTTACCCGGCAATCAAAATGGTGTCCAAAAAGAAAGTCCTTTTTTAAGAAAAAGAAAACTTAAGCTTGTTGCACCGAATGATGCAAGAGTAGTGCGCGATTCAACTTCAGTCTTGTCGTGTGCAATGTTGCATGCAACAAAACTCATTGATGGGAAAACACTGCAACAAACCTGTTGCGTCCAATGTTGCATGAAACGTTGCCTCGAGTGTCGTCGCTATTAGCCTAGTTGTAAAGATTCAGTAATACGTTTCGATCTGTGATCTGATTGAAGTGGCACTTGCATGCTTGATATAAACAACAGTTGGTGGAGGTTTTTGTTTTCATAGCTGCTGTACTAAAGTAAGGAATGAGATGATGATAAGAATCTGACATACCAAAGTAAATAATGTTGTCATAAGTTTTTATATTATAAAAATATGTGTTTTTTCGTTCCAGTTCTATAACCAGATTCACCTGAAACAAAGATGAAAGTAATTTGAAACAAACGAGCTTCTTCCGCTTCTCCTTGTTGACCACAACATTCCAGAAAAAACAGATATTGTAAACAACTTGTCCGTCATAGAAACCTCGGAACATACTAAAGTTTCTACCATACATTATTCAACTATTAGGTTACTATGTGATCATTAGTTAAGTTCAGATCCAAACAGCTTGATGATCAGCCTGAATTTTTCAAATTGAATCTTTTGTAGTTGAGGAAGTCATTTTATGGGTAAAGGGTTTCCCATGCGCTTGAATTTCAAGTGTGACCATTTTTAGCATCCAATGAGTATAAAAACTTCACTGCAGGAGGAGAACAACTACATTAAAACTCGGTGATCAAAGCTGTGTTTGAAAAAGAAAGTTCAATTTAATTTCAATATTTGAGCGGACGTGGTTGGCGCAGTTGGTAAGATCTCTGCTTTCCAACCACAAGGTCCCAAGTTCGATGCCCGGCACTTTGCTGAAATTCGAATATTTGTGTGACCTTCTTTTCCGCCTAAGCCAACTCAGCTTTCCATCCTCCCGGGATAGGTAAATGAGTACCAGCGTCTGCTGGGAGC
>JAOTRI020033518.1:0-18159 GCA_028564885.2 Zoanthus sanctaehelenae | reverse complement strand
ACTACTACTACTACTACTATTACTACTACTACTACTACCACTACTACTACTACTACTACTACTACTACTACTACTACTACTACTACTAATAATAATAATAATAATAATAATAATGCCTTTGTATTGAATGATATTGTAAAAATAGCTCGCTTTAACAATATGCAGCAATTTTACATCATGTCAATAAAGCATACTTCATACTCATACTACTACTACTACTACTACTAAAATAACTGTTAGTATAAGCTACTCTACAACAGGATTATATCTGATATCTGAAAAGATGGTGGATCAAAATGGTACTGTGTCCTGTTTGGCTATAAGAAGTCAGGTTGGTATAGTGGTCATCGATTGTGCCTCCCACCTCTATGACCCAGGATTAATTCCTGATTTGGCGCTGAGGTTTGTCAACTTCAATCTGACTTTGAGGGTTTTTCTCCGGGCACTTCGGTTTTCCTCCCTCAGCAAATTCGACTTTCACGCCAAGATCTGAGCCGCGAGCAATTAAACATTAGCCTTTGGCTAGGAAGAATGGGCAACTACTTCCTTCACAATTGACGTTAGATAAAGTATTTATTTATAACATGATATGATTTCATTGATAATTTAATTTGTACATCCTTTTCCCTTAGATAAGTAGGTTTAATATTCTAAAACAATAAAACCTCTTGGCCTCATAGGCTATGAATTTGAATAGCTCATGAATTCAGCCAACCACCTAATAGGCAATTAACTTTCCCTCGAGGTCTAATTGTCAACTGGCAAATTATTATATAATGTACAAAAGCCATATTCAAAATAAAAAGGACAGAAATCTTTAAAGTATTCAAGTTCACAGATCTGTATGCCATCTGAATGAGATCAAATTTACAGTAACTTAATACAAGACCAACATATTAACTGCTAGTAACCTTGTTTGTTTTACCTTTAATTCTTTTGCTTGTCTTCTTAGCTGAAAGTATTTCACTAACTTGGTTTTCATTGATGCACCCCTGAGGGAAAGAAACAGTAAGGGTGTTGTAGCAGGTTGGTGGGTTAGGTTTTTGTTTATTATAAAAACCTTTTCAACTAAACATATTCAGTTTCGCATACCTTATTGACACTTATAATTAAAAATTGCTTTAAAATTGTAAATTGGCACTTATAACTGCAAATATACATATATAATAATTTTTAAAAGTTAATATAATAAATTCACAGCTGTTTTAAATGCATAAATTAAAAGTTAGAAGTGTAAATTTACAGTTGTAAAAAAAGTGTTTCTCGATTTGAATGCTCAGAAACTGACGGGAATTGAACCTGCAACCTTCTGATTACCGGTCACATGCTCTACCCACTGAGCTACAAAGTCTCGCATGGGGAAGCAGGTCACTGGTTAAGTTCTTATACATTCCCGCTGGACATACGTCTCACATCTGCTCACTCGATATGTTCGATAGTCATATTTTCTATATGATTCTATTCCTCAAATGATAATATAATAGAAGTATGCAACTCGGTATAAAGTTAGAAAGAAAGTGTTCCTTGAGTTGAATTCTGAGCAATCAACTTGAGGAACACTTTCTACTTTATACCGAGTTGCATACTTCTCTATATTTACAGTTGTAGTTATGGAGTAAATTAATAGTTAGAAGTGTAAAGTTACAGTTGTAGATACGGAGTAAAGTAAAAGCTATAAGTGTATTTAATCTACAGTTGTTAGGGTAAACTAACAGCTTATTTAAGTGCCAATTTACAATAATTATGAGTCCACAATACAGAATAAGGGTGTTTTGGGCATGCCATGCTTGAATTTTGATTCAACGAATAGCCTTTTCTTGATTCAAATGAATGCAGATTCTATCTTTGTTGGCAGATTTACAAAAAAGTTCATTAAGGTTGTTTAAAAGCCTAAGCTAAAAAAGAACCTCTGGTCATCAAAATATTAACTATTACAGCAATGTCAAAATGTATTTTTACAATTTTGAACAGTTAATGTATACCTTAAAAGGTTGAAGTATAGACCTCTTTTAATTTAATATATGGCGACCATTAAAATGTTTTTTTGTCTTCATTCATATCAACCTCACTAGCCTCGTTTGGGAAGAGATACTCTTGTGAATTTTCAGCGCAAATACAAGGCTAGTGAGGCTAATATGAATGAAGACAAAAGAACGCTAAAAAATTAATAGTATCCAACCATTTATGAAAGAGGTCTATAATCTTTCATATAACGTTAACTGTTCAAAATTGTAAAAATACATTTTGA
The DNA here is from genome assembly GCA_028564885.2 of Zoanthus sanctaehelenae. Classification (NCBI taxonomy): domain Eukaryota; kingdom Metazoa; phylum Cnidaria; class Anthozoa; order Zoantharia; family Zoanthidae; genus Zoanthus; species Zoanthus sanctaehelenae. The sequence goes on along the minus strand of JAOTRI020033518.1, from coordinate 15,911 downwards.
AGTTGCTGTAATAGTTAATATTTTGATGACCAGAGGTTCTTTTTTAGCTTAGGCTTTTAAACAACCTTAAATGAACTTTTTTATAAATCTGCGGGAACTTAAAGCAGATCTTTTATCCAGTTATACTAGTTTTCACTGATGTTACTTAAATTTGAAGCATGATAATTTTCGCTTTTGCTATTTGCAGTAAATCTTTTTTTTCCTTCACATTCTGTCATTAATGTTATTGTCTTGTGCATGTGTCTGTATTTTGCCTCAGTAATTATAATATCTTATGATATATACTTCCCTGACTAGTGTTGCAATCAACTTTCTTCTGTTGGGTACCTGACTAGATTAGCTCGTAAAGTTATTTCAGGTGTCCATCCACTATTCAACTTTTAGAAGTTCGTCCTATATATAACTGTTACTTTTTTTTATCTAAGTGGAAATAAATTGTTGTTGTTGTTGTTGTTGAATTGAATAAAAATATGCAGTTTTGAACGGCTTCAACGGCTTGTATAGTATGCTTGCCATATCTGCGCTCTCTGAGTGCGTTCCTAGTTTGTTTGTTTTTTAATTTTTACTCTTATATGACAACATATTTGCAATAAGGTGTAAATTCTGTTTCATAATTGTTTATTTGAAAATTTCTGATCCACAATTTAGCAAAGTAATTGGTCGCCTTAGGAAAGATTTGAATGTAATTAACACAGGGGCGGATACAGGGGGTGAGTTGGGTGAATTTTCACCCCCCTTTTCTTCAATTTTTTGGTACATTCTTTGTACTTGTCACCCTTCTTCTCCTTGAGTCACTGGTAAATTCTTTGTATTTTTCACCACCCTTCTACAGAATTTCTGGATCCGACACTGTAACAATAACAATATACAAGGCAGCAATTCAGTACCTATTAAGTAGACTATAACAAGAAGAAATCGTTTATTAAAAATTATTCACATCGCAGTCTTGCGACTGAATTACTATGAAACTTCTTAAGATAAAATTTAGCTAAAATTGTAAGCAATGGCTAATAATAAAACTGTTTTTAAAACGATTAGTTTTACAAATAGGAGTATTAAAAAGTCTCTTAGATCTAGTAGTAATAATAAATGTGATAAGGTGCTTGTGTGTTTTTACTATGCACATAGCGAACGCAATAAGATTCAGTAAAGTTTCAACGAGAAATATTTTCACTTTTACTCAGCCTCAGCCTGAGATTGTTCTTAAATTGTTCTGAATTTTCAGCCAATCTGAGCCTCATTGTTCTTATAAATGGGTTATTAATAAAAAGCGTCTAACTTTATCAAATTGTACATCAGTATAGTTACTCAGTCTGTTGAAACAAGCGCTCTTAAAATATACCAGCTGTCCTTACAAGTTAAAATTAAAACTGATTTTGTCTTTTCATGTAATTGCTCTTTTGATTGTCAAAAAGATGTATTTAATAAATATAATACAGTCTTATAAAAACAAAGAAATCGCAATATTTTCATTGGAAAAAAGGTTCTCAACGGATTCCTAAATAATGCAATTCTTCAGAGGTTTTTTATTTTGAAAAAGTCAAAGAATGAAACATTTAATAACTGATGTTTTCACCATTCCGTAATTCTCAAATAAGAAGCACAATATAGTATAATAAAAAACAAATGAACCATTGCAAAAAATTATTGCTTTTGAAACATGCAATAGTGCGTAAATAATTTATCGCACTTGCGTTCAAGTACTAGCAATTACAAATATAAAACTCGTAAATCCGTTTGAATTTATCTTTTCTTAAAACAAAAATAAAAAAAAATATTTAGTGACTTATTATCGTGAGACAAAAGAATAAACAGTTAATTTATTAACTAACAGCCACGATGAATAATAACCTACTTTATAACAAAAATTAAAAAATGAAACAAATTTAGAGAATGCACCAGTCAATTAAAACACCCACCCCACCCCCCTTGGGTTATAATGGGGGAGTTGACATAGTTAAGTCAGAGCTGAGCTAAACCCCCACAACTCAGGGACAAAGTTTCAGTAAAAACTTGTAAAACTGCCTATTCGAAACCTGTGAAGTATCTCAAAATGTTTGCTCATGTTCTTCTCAGGTAACTGATCCGAAGAAATGTTCAGATAATTACAGTATGACAGTATCAGTGTTTAATTATTACAGAAATAAAGAAAAACAACTAAATGTCATTGCATCCACTTTATGTCGAGAATGGGTTTTAACAGTTGTCATTTACCCCATCCCCCTGGGCAACAATTTTGTTCATTAGAGTGCCATTCAACAGAGCTTCGAGTTGAAATGTGGTGGAATGAGTCTCGGCCGGGTGTCGGGGGCGCCAAACAAGAGTTTTCAATCCCTCGGGACTGAACATGGCTCCTTTAAATCCTGTACCAATTGAAGAACTAGAGCCTTTCTTATTTTCCTGCTAGTTTTACAAAAGCGTTTGTGATTTCCATTTCCGAATTTGGAGTTTAAATTTATACCTCATTACCTGCATTCAACCACTAAAATGTCGTATGCATGATCAGTGAACGTAACTTTTAAAAGTGTTGTTAGAACATAACTAACTGAACGCATTTTAGGTTTTTATTTGTTCTTTTTTATCTAGCTTTGGTCCTTAAACAACTTGAATGAAAAATGTATCAATTGTCATACTCCTTAGCTAGTTTTACCGCCTAAAAAGTGCAAAAGTTTCATCAGCTCATTTCCATAAAAGCATCTATATTTACTATAGATGTTTTTTGCATTTCGCTCACTTAAGATAATGACTTTTATCCATATCACCCTTAAAATTTTACAAACTTAATATTTGATGTTGCTGTAGAATACTCAACAGTTTTTTTAAGAAATATTAATTTTCTGTCTCTTGGCACAAACACAGCTGTATTTGATATTTTAGATTTTCCTGACGTAAAGTTTTGAGGTTAATTAACTCTTCAGCTGTGCAAACTCTCACTCTTGTTTCTTAATCTCAAGTTAATTAGAAGAAAGAGTCGGAATAACTCTTCCAACTGAGAGATTTTCGCGCAGTGCATGGGCGCTCAACGGCCAAAATGAAGCTTCTTCTTTTTGCTTTTGCGTTTACTGCGTCTTATTTTCCCATTGAAGCCAATTTGGACCGCCAAAATGAAATCCTTTCAAATTTTAAAGCCAGATACAACAACAGCAAATCTGATTTAATTTTTTTGTTAGACAGTTCAGGAAGTGTAAGAAACTTAGGCTTCGACTCAGAAAAGAAATTTGTGGACAGCTTACTCAACGAATTTAGTGTTGCGCCTTACTCCACGCGCGTAGCAGTTATTACATTTGGCGAGTTTGTCAAGACAGACATTGACTACATTAATATTGAAGGAACAGATCTCGATAAAAACAAGTGCGAATTTAAAAATAAATTCAATCATCATGTAAAATTCAGAAATGGGGGCGCGACAAACATGAAAGAAGGGTTTGGCCAAGCAGTGGATCTTCTTCGAAAAACGTTTAAGAATAATCGGAAACGGATCGGCGTCCACACAGTAGCCATGCTAATAACGGATGGCTGGTGGAACATGGGAAGTCCGCTTAAAAATACCGACAAACTGAAAAATACATACGATGTGGATATCTTCGCGGTTGGTGTGGGATGGTACAGCATTGATCAGTTGAAAAAAATTGCAAGCACAGGTTCTCAATATGTGCTTGAGTTCCACTCGTTCACAGATTTCAAAACACTTGCCAAGCGTATAAGAGGAGGTGAGTTGAAATACATTGAGAAAAAGATATTAAATTCGTTGAATATTCCTCTAAAAGAGAAACAAGTTCCTTGTAGGCCATATTCGAAATCATTTTAAAATTGAATTGTGCCATTCAGGCCTAAAAAAATTTTATTTATATGTATATTTCGTTTTCGGAGCTGCTTTCCTTCTTCAGTAAAACAGAATAAATAATGAAAAAGAGTAGGTTCTGTATGAATCTATAGGGAGTACAAACATATGAAACAAAGAGCAAAAGGCTAAATGACAATAGTGTGAATAGCTAGTGTGAATAAAAATGTTGCTAAATATACTAAAAGAATCGACGCGTGAAAGAGTAAACATGCTCAAAATACTTGGATCTGAACAGTCAGAACATGAAAGCTAGAAGCTGAGATGTATTGGACCTAAACAAGATTGGATAATAATCTATTCCGATTTCTAATTATTTGGCTATTAGCCCATTCGTCTTTAGAATTGAGTTCCGGTTTAAGGGTTTTAACCTGATCTGCCTCATGGGTTCTCCGGGATATTGCGCTAGGATCTTGAACTCATATTTTACTTCTTGTCCGTCGTGTTCTTCAAGGGAATGTTTATATAGACAACTTGATTTATTTTTAAATTGATAAAGTTCTGTGTGTTCTTTGAAGCGTTCTCCTACACTCGTCGCCGTTTCACCAATATATAAACCTTTTTCATCTTTGCATTCTATGCATGTTATGGCGTACACTACTTCTCTTTCTTTACAGTTAACCTTTCTGTTTGGACAAACTCTGCAATCTTTGTCTTTGCATTCCATGCTGGGGAAAGGGTCCGAATTGCATAACTGGCTATTGATATTTCTTCCAGATTTTTCTATCACATTTATTTTTAAGCCAGTTTCGTCTCTTCTAAGTCTGCCTCCCGGTGTAGTATCAAAAAACATCACACTTTCATACACTCCTTTTTCATACCATCTTTTTCTTTTCTCGTGTCTTTCTTCCTCTCTCCTCTCTCTTTCCCATTCTTTGTTCCGGTACATCGGTGTTATTCCCTTCTCGTCATCCGTGACCATTGTCATACTTTCGTTTCGCTTTCACGTACACTTCTTTCCTTTCTTAAACGTTGTAGCCACTGTGTTGTAACCGGTCTATGAAATGCTGGACATGTTTCTTTCTTTCCGTGTGTGTTACTAAGGGAGAAATATTTCTCATCACGCGTACCAGGTCTGCAGTCAGGATTTGTACCTTGGTTATCATTGAAAGGGCGGAGTCTCTATGTATCACCCCATTGTTGGCCATGGGTTTCATGTAGTGTGTATGCATTAATTTTGTGACGTCTATCTTTGTTTTCCCCATCCATACTTTCAAATCCAAGACTGGCATTCTTAAGTCATGTAGTGTTATTCTCTGGATAATCCAAGGTTACTTTAATACTTTGATGAATATTGTTCGCCATATTGTTGAACAGTTTTTCATTGAACTTGCATATGTGATTTTTGAGAACTTCTAGTATTGTGTACTTAATTGCAATTATCATCATGTTCTTTATCTGGTGAACTTGTTGGTTTAACTCATGATGCCCATCTAGCAGATTCACTTGTATTACATCCTGACCCTGTCATTGTTGGTCTGCGGCGATTATATATTCATCAAAGTATTCAAGAAAAAAAAGGATGAAAGATATAACGCGAATTGAAAAAGGCGGATGGAAGATAAAACGTGGATGGAAATGAAAGGTGGATTAAAAATAAACGAAGAATAAAAAACAATGACACAATTTTAAAACACTAATATAAACTCTCTGCAAGAAAATTTGATAACCAACATTTTTGTAGCACTGATGATGTTACGGTGCAGTAAAAAAGACGTCAGTGATACATTCTATAAATTGATTATTGGGTGTTACTTGTTCTTCAAAGAAAATTTGCAAACAATGTGACATCACAGGCGGTGGTTTGGCCGCGCGGACGGCGGACACTTTTTAAGCAAAAAATCAACATTTTCAACACGCAATAAAACGACAGGAAAAGATTTTTGACAGAAAATAACTTCGGTTTATAGTTAAAAATACATTAAAATTTAAAAAACGTCCAAAAAATTTCATGTCGTATGCACTTTAAAAGGCTGAATGAAGTAATGAAACGCCTGGATACCTATGATGTTAAGGCAAACCTTGCTAAATATTATTTTATGGTGAGCTCGGTCACATATCTAGGGCATAAAATTGATGCAGGTTTGCTCCATTGCATAATTTGCTGCATGAATGGGGGTGTTGAGTGGCATTGAACTGCTGAATGTAACTTAGCAGTTAACAACATTAAGGAAATCCTTACTGATCAAGTTCTGGTTCATTATGATCCTAAACAACCTATTATTTTGGCTTGTGATGCATCAACGTTGGGGGTAGGTGCAGTGTTATTCCATGTAGAAGATGGTGTAAAGCGACCTGTGGCTTATGCCTTACGTTCATTAACAAGGGCTGAGAAAAACTATTCGCAAATTGAAAGAGAGGCCACTTGCGATTGCTTTTGGTGTAACCAAGTTCAATAAGTTCTTATATGGAAGAAAATTTACTCTACTCAATGATTATGAAGCTCTCACAGTGATCTTGTGACCCAAAATGAGGATACCCTTTCTTTTTGCTGCTGCTAGACTGCAGCGATTGGCATTATTTTTAATGGCTTAGTCACCAGTATGACATCAGGTACCGTAAATCAGCAGACCATGCGAATGCTGATGTTCTGTCTAGGTTTCCAATAGAAGATGAGAAACATCTGGCAACTGAATTACTTACTAATTATTTCTCATACACTAACACTCTTCTTGTGAGCTCACAAGAAATAAGGACAGAGACTAAAAAGGATCAAATTTTAAGTAAGGTATTAATCTATTCCATGAATGAGTGGCCTAACCACAACACTGATGAGAATCTTAAGGACCATTTAAATAGGAGAAGACAACTAACGGAAAACAAAGGGTGCCTTTTATGGGGTTAAGAGTGATTATCCCACCCTATAACAGGAAAAGAGTAGTTGATGAGTTGCATCAGGAGCACACAGAGATTGTGCGAATGAAACCGGTAGCTCGTAGCTATTTTTGGTATCCCAAACTAAATACAGATATTGAGAAATTGGTTTCTATTTGCCATGTGTGTGCAGCTATGAGAAACAATGTACCACTGGCACCATTTATGCCATGGTCTAGAAAACAGAAACTATGGCAACGGGTTCACATTGATTTTTGTAAGCTAGAGGGAAACCATTTCCTAATTATGGCTAATGCGTAAAGTATGTGGATCTGTGCAGATTTAATGTCCAAAACTACTAGTACTAAGACCATTATAGTATTTAGAAGCTAGTTTGCAACATATGGGATGCCTGTTGAACTCGTATCAGACAATGGACCACAGCTGTGTTCAGCTGAATTTGAACTAATCTTGTCTAGGAACGGTATTAAACACATTTTGGTACCACTTTATCTCCCACAGTCCAATGGAGCTGCTGAGAGAAGTGTGGAAATTGTGAGAAATGCTTTAAAAAAGTATCTAGTTAGTGATCAATTTGGTAAGGATACTGCAGTCACACTAGTACATCGCCTGCATAATTTCCTTTTCTCTTATCGTGTGACACCAAAAACAACGACAGGTTGCTCTCCGTATGAACTTTTATTTAAACATGCTCCTAGAACCAGATTGACATTGTTAAAGCCTGATGTTAAAGTTAGTGTCAGTAAACAACAAGATAGACAGCGTACTAATCATGATACAGAGAGTGCTAATTTAATAGTGCAGGCAGAGGACTTGGAATCTAAGATGGAAGGACAGAAACAAGAACTACCAAAGTAATCACAAAGAAGATAGAAATGCCCCTTGCGGACAAGGAATCCCCCCCCCCCCCAAAAAAAAAAAAAAATAAAAAAGACTGATAAATGAACAATAAATTAGAGTCAAATAAAGGGTAGAGATCAAGTGTTAAAATATAGTTAAGTATTTCAAACTGTCGCTCAAAATTATTACTAAAGCGATAAGTAAACGCAAGAACTCTATTTTCTAGTGTTAAACTATGTAAAATGTGTAGACTCGAAAATATCTGACAGGTAATAAAGCAAGTTTCGAAAGTAATCGCAAGTTCAGTCTTGCAACTTTTTATATCAAGGGTTTTTTTTCTTTTTTTAATAACTTTTTCTTATATTTTTATCAAATTCCAAACAAACAAACAAAATTAAAGCAACATAAAACAAAGAAAGAAAAAAACAAAGAAAATGAAATAAATATTTATAAAAATAAGATAAAAAAAAAATAATGAAAGTTACAGATGTTGCAAGATTAAAATGTGTTGATAGCCACGGAGGTCAGGATATAAAGATCCCATCCGATCGAAATGACATACGCCTAGTTAGCAAAAATCTTGAAAAAACACTATCAGCCTTATCACTACAAAATATCTCTGAGACTACATATTAGCAGCCGGAAGCAACAAACAAACGAAAGTATTTCAGAATATATCATGGAATTAAAGAAGATATCGAAACGATGCAGATATTGCGCCGAACTCGAAACCAATTTACGAGTCACGTTTGTTGGCGGACTACGAAGCGAGAATCTTCAAACTAGACTATTATTGAAAGGTAATGAGTTGACTTGAAAAACAGCATGTCAAATAGTTCTGGAAAATGCTATTAAAGGATTCCAAACGACTTCAAGGCGAAACCATTCTGACAGAGGTAAATAAAATTGAATAAAATTATCAAGGCTGTAAACATTTTGTTAAAAAATGTGTTGTTTTAAACCAAACGTTTTCGACTTAAAAGTCATGAAAGATTTAAATGTGTTGATAGCCACGGAAGTTAGGATATAAAGATGTTCAAAATACAAAACACAAAACAGCTACCCTAAAAGTCAAAGGCTGGCAAGCTTTGCAGTAAACTTAAGTTTTTTATTTCATTACGTAATATTTTAGATCACCCTTTTGTATTGCAATCTGTTTTTCTATGTTTTGTAAGGTCTGTATCACCCGTAAATGTAATACCAACCGTAAACGTAATACAAATCAACCTTAAATGTAATAGTTTTCTAACCGCAAATGTCATACTTTTTAACCGTAAATGTAATACCTCCGCGACCAACCGTAAATGTAATACCAACCGTAAACGTAATACCAATCGACCGTAAATGTAATAGTAGGTAGTTTTTATTACTTTACGTTAAGAGAACACTGTAGCTTTTCAAAGTGAAAAGTAAGTCGTGGCAGAAGGGATTTCAACTAAACAAGGTAAATGGTGAAGCCATCAGTCACATGACATTTTATAGTTAGACGCATTATATGTATTTAGCGGTGCGCGGGGCGGCCAAACTCATCAGATAGCAAACAAATAACAAACAAACAAACATCTAATGCTATTGCGTCACAGGTCACGTGGTTTTTTTAAAACCGGAATAAATTATAGCGGTGAATTTCCTTTCATTTAATTTTAGTGTTTGGGGTTGAGTTCATTCCGTTAGTTAAAATGACTTGATTTTAAACGAACAGAAAGATGACGTCAGTCACGTGACTTATTTAAAAACGTTTTAGGTTAAAACCAAACTATTTCCCACTTTTGTCAGACTTTTGACCAAAAGGGTATTGAAAAGGATGATCATTATTCAATCTAAGGTATCAGATATGTATGGACGGTTGTATACGGTTAGTATACGCTTCGTGTGAACGCAGATATTTTTGTACCCGCATTAAAAAAATTTCGAATACAAAAACCTCCGGATAGGTGTGGACAGGGCTAAACCCTCTGTAGCTCAATAACGTTTAGTGACGTGTTACCTATGGTTTTCTTCAGTCGTCTTTTGACTAAACCAATGAGCCTTTCATAAAAGCCACCCCACCATGGTGCTTTTTCTGTGATAAATTTCCACTGAATTCCGTTGTTAGCAAGAAATCTTTGAGATTCTGCTGCTATTAGTATTTGTGTTTTGAGAGTTGTCAGCTCTTTAGATCCTGCTTTAAATGTCTTGGCATTATCAGATATAATGCATTTGGGGATTCCTCTTCTGCTTATAAAACGTTTGAAAGCTCTTAAAAATGCGCTGATGGTTTGATCCTCTACCATTTCGAGATATATCGCTCGTATTGTAGCGCATGTAAAAAAGCATAGGTACACTTTGACGGTTTCTTTTTGGTTAGTACGCACGGATAATGGACCTGCGTAGTCAATGCCAGTGACTTGAAAAGGCTGGCTTGTCTTTACTCTAAGTTCTGGGAGTGGTGGAGAGCCTACTGAGCGGAATGGGGGTCCTTCCGCATTTCTGCATATTACCCTTTTTTTTAACTTGCTCTTAATCAGTTGTCTACCTTTAGGGATCCAGTATGACTGTCTTTCTTGTGTTAGGGTTTTGCGTACGCTACCATGTAGAACTATCTTTTGGGCGTTTCTAATAATAAGTACTGCCAAGTAGTGTTCCTTTGGAATAAGAAAGGGGAATTTGGCATCGTGTGGAAGTTGTGTGTGTTCAAGTCTTCCTTTACATCTTATTACATTGTTGTCATCTATATACAGTCCAAGTTGCGAGACAATTGGTATGTGTTTAGTTTTGACTTTGTCTTTTTGTTTTAGGTACGTTATTGCATCTCCAAAATGTAATTGTTGTACAGAAATTACTATTACGTTGTATGCATTCTTTGTGTCAACTGCTGTGATTGTTCCTTTTTGTTTCTTTTTCTCCTTTAAAGTTCTTACGAATTGGATAACGAGCGCTGTGACCCTGAGAAGTTTGTTCAGGGTGTTGTAATAGGTGATGTTGATAATGTTTAGTAGACTGTTGGAAATCTGACTGTTGGAAAAGTTAGTGTTGACATGTGCTCTATTTTCTGTCATTTTTGTGTTTTGCGTTTCTTCGATTATGAGTGGAGGTGGCCATTCTTGTGGTGGTAGTAAGAGCCAGTGTGGTCCTTGGAACCATTCTATTTCTTTGTGCATAAGGCTTTTGCCACCTAGTCCTCTAATGACGAGGTCTGCAGGATTTAATGTAGACGGACAGTATCGCCATGTGGCTTGTGACGTGTAATCATTAATGAGCTGTTCTCTGTGTCGAATAAATTGTTGTCGTGATTGTTTGGGGTTGATAATCCAAGAGAGTGCAATTTTAGAGTCACTCCAGAGCGTTGTTTCAAGTGACATGATGTTGTGAAGGATGTTTCTGGTTAGGTAGTTCGAGAGTTGTGCTCCGAGGAGTGTCCCGAGTAATTCTCGTCGCGGCAAGGTTTGTTGTTTGACGGTTGCTACTTTGCTTTTTGACATAGCAAATGCGCATTTCGCTCCGAAAGTTGTGTTGTATCGCATGTAGGCTACTGCCGTATGCTAACTGGCTACTGTCGCAAAACACATGGAGTTGGATGTTGTTTACAGTTTCTTTAATGTATTGTCTTGGAATGGTGATTTGCATCATATGCTGTAGGTCATATAACCATTTAATCCAGGTTTTTTTTGTAATTGCTTGAAAGGTCCTCGTCCCAAGCAGTGCTTGCTTTCCATAATTCTTGCATCATTATTTTTGCTTTTACGTTCCTGGCTCAATAAATCCAAGGGAGTCAAACAATTTTGAAGAGAGGCTAAGTACCGATCGTTTAGTGAATTTTTTTGTGTTGTGTATTTTTTTGCAGAGCTTTTTGAGTGAGAGTGAGAGCGTGTCTGTCTTTGTGTTCCAGGTCAGGCCTAGAACTTTGACCTCTAGCTCTGCATTTACCCCGTCAGCTCGTGATTGATTGTTCAAAGTGATTGAGTTACTGGACCATTGTCGTAAGTTCATGTTTGGTTTGTTGAATATCTTTCTTGATGATGTATAGTATTGGAGAGCTTCTATGTCGGTATCTGTTCCGGTTACAACATTATCCATGTATATGGATTGCTGTAGGTCTTTCAATACCCGATCACATTCTTTTGCGAGGTGATGCATTTTTGTCGATATTGTTTAGATTGTCGTTTTCGTGTATAGCGTTATTAAAGCTGTCCCAAAATGTTAACCATTCTAAGGGGTTGCCGTTGAAAGTTTGTATTTGTAGTTTAGGAAGGTTTACATGAACTTTGGGCGTCTTATGTTTGTATTTTAAGTTAGTATAATGGAATGGACTCACCGGCGGTTGTTTTTCTGCAATAAATTCGTTTATCTTGAGTACCCCGTAGTGGATTGTGCCCTGGAATGATAGTGTCTGATCAGTTTTCTCCATCATGTCTTCTTCTTTTTCCAGGGTTTTGATAATGTTGTTGTTTAGGATGGATATTTCTTCCATTCGTCTTGATAGTCTTTCCACGATTGCTTTTAGTTCTGTGATGTTTGAACTTGCATCCTCTATTAGACGTTCCGCGCTTGATGTCTTGCGTGCAGTGTCCTTTATAGGACCCCCTTACTGCTTTACTGTGTTTTAGTTCTGGCATTTTTAGTCGGGAGTCGGCACCAGTTTAGGAGACATCGGACTCGTTTCATAGCTATTTTTATTGAAAGAACAAGAAGCTTACAATCAATTATCAATTACTTACGTACAATGATGTCACAATAGGTGTTATAATTGACAGGTCTATGACAGTTCGGTTACCAGGGTTGTATAGATAAATCTGCATGTCCTTTTTGCTGAACAGAATTTTCTTAAATATTTTGTGATGTTATCATGGAGCTGATTGGTAGCTTTACATTTCACTAAATAGTGGTGTATTGCGTTAACAATTCCATAGTTGTCGCACTTTGCGCTCTATATACAAACAAAACACTTCAATAAAAAACAAGAGTGGCCGTCAACTCCCGCCTTGAGTTTTCACCGTTCTATTTTGTGTGTCCGCAAAAGGCAAATGTAAACAAACTGTCAAACTATAACTTAATCAATGTAAACGACTTGCAATATGCAACAATATTAAAAGTATTCTAATATTAGAAAATGTATCCTCTTAAAAACAACAAAAAAGTTTTGCTTAAGTGATATCGGTTGTTCTGCAAACATCTCAGATGATAAGGATCTATCTGGTTCTGGTTGTTCAGCAGGCTTTGCCCTGGGTGATGATGATTGGTCTTTTGTTGGACTTGTCCGGGAATCCTGAGGTGTTAACTGGAGGTGGCGCCTGTTTCGCCTGTATTCTGTACCATCATCTGCACTGACAATGTATGAACATAGAGTGTCAGCGTTATGGGATATCACGCCATTTTTGTCCCATTTCTTTTTCAAGTCTGTCCTCATTCTAACAGCATTGCCAGGTTGTAAAGATGAGAGAGCAATAACATCATTCCGACAATTGTACTGACGCTCATATGACAGCTTTGGTTGTAGATCTCAAGCCCTAACCTTATCCAGATTGGGCAAACTGGGCTTCAAGGTAGGTGGTAAAGAAGGTAGAGTAGTGCGAATGTGACAACCAAGCATCAGCTGAGAGGGACTGCAGCCTGTTGCTGAAACAACTGTGTCTCTGTATAACATTAGAGCCAGCCATGGGTTCTCTTGGCGGAGAATTCGCTTTGCTGTTTGTACCGCTCGTTCAGCCTCTCCATTTGCACTTGGTAGGTGTGAATAAAGCAATGCTTGTCCACGAACAATTTCAACTCTGGTGACACAAATTGTGGGCCATTGTCAGAAATCAACTCACTAGGTATTCCAAAACGGGAAAAAAACATCTTTCAATTTGCAATGAAAGCTGAAGAAGAAGTAACACTAACATGTAAAGTCTCTATCCACTGTTTACTTTATGCTGATGATTTAGTGATCTTATCAAGATGTTGAAAACGCTATTAACTTTTAATACAAAATGGCTTATAAATGTAAACTTATTTTTCAAAAGTCCGGAAGGAAATCAAAAGATGTTTCTTTCTCAATTAATAATTGTCCTATAGAGATTGTACAAGAATATACATATTTAGGAGTAAAAATTACTTCATCAGGTTCTTTCAATTTATGCCAAAAAGCTCTGGCAGAAAAGGCATTGAATGCATTTTATAAGATTCATAAACAGTTAAACTTCGCTTTCTTTAAAATCTGCCCAAAAAATATTTGATGCTGCAATTGTACCAATACTGACATATGGTTGCGAAGTGTGGGGCATGTTTATAAAAATGGATTTTGAAAAATGGGATAAAACCCCCACAGAAAAGGTTCATCTTCGTTTTTGTAAAGCGTTTTTGGGGTTAAACAGGAAAGCGTCAAATCATGCAGCGCGTGCTGAATTGGGTCGATTTCCCCTCCAAATTGTAATTGTAAAACACATTTTGAACTACGTTATATATTTAAATTCAAAAGATGCTAATTCAATTGTAAAACAAATGTTTTTAATGTCTCAAGAATCATCGTTTGTTTGTCTAAATTCTTATAATGGAAGACTTCGTAACCTTTTCGATTTACTGAATACCGGCATATCTTCAAGAAATCCGAGTCGTCTTACGAAGGAACTTGTATCCAAACTAGTTTTAGAGCTGAAGACTAAATATGAGCACTTTTGGTTAAAGAAAAGTAAAAACTCTACTAAGTTAGATTTTTACCGAAAATTTAAACAAAGGATAGAGGTAGAAGCCTACCTTGACATTTGTCTGCCTAATAGAATAAAAAGTAGCTATGCTAAATTTCGAACAAGCAATCATATTTTAGCAGTTGAAACACAAAGATATTGTTCACTAAATATTCCACGATTTAAAAGATTTTTGCAACAAGAATGAGTTAAAAGATGAGTTTCATTAACTCTTCAGTTGCGAGATTTATACAAGCTTTAGGCATACACTTTTTCAAAAGCTAAAATCAATAGTTAGAAATTTGAACGTCGATAATAAAGAAGAATTTATTAGACAAATGTTTTGTACCACAGATAAATAAAGCCATTTTTAAAATTTTAAATTATATTTTCAAATGTATATCAAAACGAAAATCATTACCTTTACAGTAGTAAATAAGTATTTTATTCATTACTGATAATTAAGTTCTGATCCTTATCCTTTTTTTTGTAAGTTGAATTATTGGCTTAATATGTTAGCTTGTTTTGATTCTGTTTACGTAATGAATAGTTTTAAATAGGTTAGCTTGTTTTAATATTGTATACTACATAGTTTTGTTACAACTTAAGTAAAAATGCTTTGGCAATATGTAAAAATGTTTGCGTCATGCCAATAACATAGGGCAGAATGGCTGGACATCTGACGTCACACGCAAGAATTTGCATCTCATTTGTAGGAAGAAGCGAGCTTTGAGTTTTGCGATTTATAAAGGAAATGGCGCAAAAACTGCAATTTTCGGGTTTTGCATATCTAATTTTACAATATCAGAATGAAAAAGTTCTTATTGAATCGTGTGGGCTGTGTAGCCGCATCATTAATCTTTAATTTCATGTAAGTTTGAGCGCTATCATTTCATTGGAAATTCTGGCGAATTGCAGTTAAAACTAGTATACTTTTAAGATAAATTTGTATGGATTTCTGAAATTTTGAGCAAAACTCTCAATTAAACTTGATCGGAATGGTATCAAACAATGTTTTATGTGAATTGAATCGTTCTGAATTGATAGCCGCATGTCTCTAGTTTTCAAATCTGCCTTGCTCGTCCAACTCCTACAAGTAGAAGTAGATGCCATTTTAGCATTTGTGAAAGTCATACTAAAAAAGTTTGAATTTGGCGCTCGGGACATCGTCGGAATATTAGTGGCTCATTAGTAATTCACTTAAGCTCTGCCCACTTGTTATTGATGTGCAAATGAAGCGTTTTCACAGTCACAATCACCAAACAAATCAATTACGCCGCACTTCCTTTTAATCACACCTTACTTAGGAGCGCAGTTTTTAAAAATTTATAGTTTTTAAAATTTTGTGGGAGAGCTTTACACAGCAAATGGGGCGTCGTCTTTCCAACTGCACTTCAAGCTTATTTTTATAAAACCCTGGCTTTGGTCGCACTCTTTTCTCCATGTTTATTCAATGAGAGATAAAGTTTCTAATTAAAACCTTCAACTGTTTCAAGTTTTGAAGTTTACTACAGGATCGAAAGCCACCAATCACTAATGACCAATGTTGAGTTCAGCGCCAATCACAGAGCAAAAAAAAAATTAATATGCATACATAGCAACAACGGACGCTAACGACTCCAAGGGCCCAAGGCCCAGCTGTTGCCGCAAGTGAGGGCGGCGTATTTTAAAAACAATAATTTATAATAGACGGTGAATGGGTTTTATGTTAAGAAAGGAAAAAAAGATTGACAAAACGTACGTCAGTTTAAGCA
>JAOTRI020033434.1:0-18162 GCA_028564885.2 Zoanthus sanctaehelenae | reverse complement strand
ATAACAATTCATGGATTCCAGGAGTTCATCTGATTCATTTTTGGATTTTTTAGTAAAAATATCGTCAACATACCGGTCGTAGAACGGCGGGGCTTGAGGGGTGACTACATCCGCTTCGAGCTTGGACATAAATATGTTTGCAATCACAGGCGACAACGGGTTGCCCATGCCGCACCCATCAATTTGTTTGTACAAATTCCCATTGAAGGAGAAAACGGAACCTTGTGTAACTTTCTGAAGGAGTCGTTTGAAAATACGCTTGTTGGAAAGATGCGGCAATTTGTTTTCGCTGTAGATCTGATGAATAATATAATCTATGGTTTCCTCAAGAGGGACTTCTGTGAAAAGTGAAGAAACATCGTATGATACTAATACTTCATCTTCATCTAGTGTACGGTCTTTGAGGCGGTCTGGAAATTCTAGAGTGTCCTTAATAGTATACTCGTTTTCTGCGAGTGGAGCAAGATACTTGGCCAATGATTTAGCAGATTGATAGTAGTACGTGCCACAGGTGCTGATAATAGGTCTTTGTAATTCTGTATAAAGATGTGGTTTTACGTACAAAGGTAATATTTTAATCAAACTGCAGAAATTTTTATGGCCTCTATATATGAAGGCATGCGTTGTCTGTAGACGCTCTGTAAAACAAGCGATTTCTCAAAGAGACTGGTAACGAGTTTGCTCAAAATCGAGGTCGGTAAGCTTTGCATTCACACCATCTTTGGCATTTACCGTTGTGAGATGTGTTTCGTAAGACTTATTTTCCTTCGAAATGATAACAAAATCACAGAATTATACTACAAGAGCTTTACTTTATAGGCTAATAGGGCAAAATGGCAGAATAGTGTTTGCTGACCGACCTCGATTTCGTGCAAACTCGTCATCAGTCTCTTTCAGAAAATGCTCGTTTTGCTTAAATTGTATTGTAAGCATGAATTGTCACAAGCTAGTGAAGGCAGGCATTGTCTATTCACGCATAAATTGGATAAAATTAGTGAGCCAATCAAAATCCAGAAACATCTTTAACACTGCTGGAGGCATTGATTTTCCGTGCACGTATGAATTGTTACGGTGTCACTGCCACATTATATTTCTTCACCGTTAAACCATATTAAATTCATAATTTTTCTTTTTATAAACTAACAATAATTAGGAAATATTTTCGGGCCATAATTATTTATATTGTATATATCAACGATATTTCTAATTGTTGTTGCTGATGATTCATTATATTCTACTCCAGTTGTAACCTTGATAACTTAGAGACTACTTTGACCATGAGCTTGGAAAGGTATCAGTGGCTCATTGGTATTTCATATATTTATTTTCCATAAATGTATATCAAAAAACAAAATATGTTATCTTTCGAGTTAGGCAAAAATAAACTATCTCAATCTTATGATAGAAATTATTAATGAATAGATTGATGGTCTACGAAGTATCTAATGTTTTGGGGTAATTATCGGACAAAGGTCTTAATAGAAAGATCTTGTTGACAAGAAATTATTTCTGAAATTTCATACTCTTATCATATTACTCACTAGTTCATCTATTACTATATTATGAAAAGGTCCGTAATTAAATTATTTAATGACAATAAATGTTTGATTGATTGATTGATATTTGTGTCATAACGACTCACAAAGATAACAATTTTACTTATCATGCTTTCTTTATTAAAAACCTGTTCAAATGATATTTTATAAGCAAATGTTGCAAATATTTCCTTGTAGAGATATTATACTAATAATCTTTTTATTCTTCATTCTAAAGTTTGGAGAATTTTCTGATGAATGGCAAAGATACGGTAACGCCACAGCCATACTCAGTTTGTTCTCATCCTTGAACCAGGCTCCGGAACTTTCTGTGCTACCCCCGGAGTATCACGGCGAGAATCAGCTGCCTCAGGTAGGAGGACTAAAACTAAAAGGGTCATAGAGTTCCCTTATTCCCGATTTGTTTATTTATTTATTGTATTTGTAAATGTGTTTATGTGTATTTTTCTTTACTCAGTATATATTTTATGTATTTAAGTTTGAACAATGAGGTTCAGGATCCCGACAAGTTTTGATGTTAAAACTGACAAAAATTCTATATGAGCAAATTTTTTGTATCCAGCTTAAGAAAATGGTATTAAAGGTGAGGGTTTTAAACAACATTATCAAGTATTACCGTTCCCTGAACAAAAACAATACTTGTTTTCACTATGTTGTTTATTAATACCAATATTCAAGGTGAAGTCCTTTCAAGTCACGTGACTTGGTCTGCTTGACATTGTGCGATGTGATTCTTATAGAAAAATTTATAATATTTTTCAAATAGTTGCGTTACTTTTTAGAGAGGAAAAAAAACTTTAGAACTTGTTTACGAACACCGAAGCTATTGGGTTGACTAATAAAATATCAGCACTCGCTTTAACACAAATAATTTGTATATTAGGGTTCGCAAAACCGATGATAGTTTTATAGGAAATGGTTTGCGTAACTACTACAGATCTTGCGTAGCAACTAAATACTATTAGCACTAAAGAGTTTTATTTATGTCAATTCGCAAGGAGAACGTAAAGGAATTCAGCGTAAACGGAATATTTTATGTTATTTTCCTCGAGGTTTGTTTTTTATTTATAATTATAGAGTGTTTGGATAAAACACAATCGTTCAACTGCTGTCACCGATACATTCGATACTGGCCAAGGCTTTGATCTTTACATCGATGGTGCTCGCTTTTTACCCGACAGTGTGACATTCTCAAAGGTAAACTATCAGTTAAATAATTCTTACCACTAAAAGGTATAAAATGTCGTAAATCGTCGAGTAAGTTTGAAAGGTAACCAGGTCAGCGAAAGGTAACCAGGTCTTTCCCTTGACTAAGTTTCTGTTTTAAACTCTCCATGAGTATTTTTGCATCATGTTCAATGTGATTGGCAACAGCAAGCTATTTTAGCATACTTTACAAATCCCAAAATGTCTTGTCGACGCTGAAATGAATTCCAGAAATAATAATGATCAAGGTTTGGTATTTGAGACTGCATTATGAACTTTACTCTCGCTCTTTCCTGTCTTTTACTGCTACGAATGGCAAGGATGGAAAAGGAATAAAACTTCAAAATAGCTGTGTCAATTATTCAAGATGGTTTGCGAAATAAAACGCCGTTTTCTAAAACAAACAACCAAAAGCTTTTTTTTGTTGAGATATTGTCAAAACATTTCAAATAGCTTAAATTTAGATTAAATTCTTTAAAATCTTATTGCAATATCAGTAATAAAAGTTTTTCATTATGTTTAGTGCAACGAAAGACCATTTTGTATCTATTTTCGAGATTTTTATTGTCAAATCCATTATTTTTTGTTTCAGGTTGCAGGAAGAGTTATGGACAAAGCATATAGTAGGTAAGCTGGTTATTTTTCGTACTTAGTCGTTTTGCGAAGAATAATCCTTTTTTTCATTCTTTTAAGGACGGTTTGGTGAAGAAAAATCTTTTTTCATTCTTGTAAACTTGTTTTGTGTAGATTTTTTTTTCATTCTTGTAAACTCGTTTTATGAAGGATAATCTTTTTTTTCGAACTATAGAATTGAATTTACAAAAGAGAATGTTCTTAAACATCAGTTATTTGCATGTTGAAGTACTGTATCAGAGCTTTCAGCCTCTATCCAGAGACCTTATCAATGAAATGATACCATTTAGTGTCCCGTCTCATGAAATGGGGGACAACACGGATCCGTAGACTGGTGCCAAATGATACTCAGAGTCCCTGTTTATTTCCGGTTTACCTTTAACAATTGAAATGGCTTCCCTTATTTTTCATGGCTCCGGTGGAACTCATGATCAATTATTGTAACATTAAGCCAGTCGATGTCATGTTGCGTTGGTGTTTCTAAAGTAATAACTAATACTATACAAAATATTTTAACGTCCCAAACGTCCGCAGAGAAGTGTACGTTTTCAGCGTAACTTTTTATTCACGTTAGAATTGGTGCAGAAATCGACGTGCAAGCCACCCTGGATTCGGACATTTATCTCCCAGAATACAACGGTAGATTTGAGTACAGAGAGCTAGTGGTACATCCCACAGCAACACTTGTGTTAAAGGTCAGTTATTTTCATATTATTAATAAAGGCAGTTGTTGGTATGCAAAATTAGGAAGAATTGAGAAGGGAAGAAGATTTAGCTAATAAAATCATTTTGATTTAAATTTGCTTGTTGATCATGGAATTATTTATTTATTTGTTACCCTTGGCCACAAGGACCAAGAACACAGAACAGTGTGCGTTCAAATTAAATGTACATAGCTATTGCCGGCCTAACCAAGTGTACTACTATAAAACACTACTATAAAACATTACTATAAAACACTACTATAAAACACTACTATAAAACATTACTATAAAACACTGCTATAAAACACTACTATAAAACATTACTATAAAACACTATTATAAAACACTACTATAAAACACTACTATAAAACATTACTATAAAACACTACTATAAAACATTACTATAAAACACTACTATATAACACTACTATAAAACATTTCTATAGAACACTACTATAAAATAATTAGATAACATTTATATCTAAAAACAAAAATACAGTTTAAAAAAATAAAAGCAAAAATTAAGTTAAACGAATGGCAAAGAAAAGAGCCAAATATCAGCTTGAAAGAAACAGTAAATTATTGTGGTAGAACGTTTGGGGCGTAAACAAATCTTCCTTCTGTTTTTCCGTCTATATTTTATACAGATTAAACCTATAACTTGCTAGTCAGGCCCCCACTAATCTTATATTTTGTTAATGAGTAACTAACCATTTAACCACAGTAATGTGAGGAACATAATTAAGTTTCCCTTGATTAACGATTAAATTTCATAATGCTAACAATATGAAGCTTTCGTGTTTATGAAATGGTATATAGTGTGGAAGACGTCCCCCTAAAGATAAAAAGGCCTGTAGTTCCTATGTTTCATATAACTCTCTCGCCCTCAACCCCTTGCTTGTTATTCTTTTGTCTTTGCTGTGAAAAATAAGAGAGCGGAGTGGAAAATAGGAACTACAGACCTTTTTATCTTCACTTAACTCCACATAATGCTCGATGCAGTATTAGTAAAAAAATACACTTGAAATTGTAATTGATTATTTTGATTCATGTTCATGTGGCATATTTTTATCCATGCTTTAAAAATACAGCCAATCAGAGGCCTGGAAAACCGTTGCATATTCGATGGTATTCAACTGGTAATATTCAACGGGTAGTATTTCACCCTGTTTTTCCGCCATTACTTGTGAGCGACTATCTAAATGACGCTAAATCTGTGTACGTACGTTTCCGAAAATGGCGAAACGAGTTTCCATAAATATTTACAATAATTTCAATTTAGATTCATCAGTTTTCACCAGAGCTTAAAACGTCAGCACAACTCCAGTTTTCGTTCTTCGTTTTCCACGCGGGAGACAAATTGATTAGTAGTTGCATTTTTTATGGCTCGTGTGTATACGGAAAATACAAGTGGCGCGCGTGGCATATTCCACGGTATTCCACTCGAAACCATTGCATAACTACTATGTATAACATTAACCCTTTCAATCCCAGTTTTATTGTTAAATTCTCCAAACTTAAGTCCACAATTTTGATTGATGAAGTTTGAGAGATTTTTACTTTTTTAAATCTTGGGCAGTTTGATTTGTTTGACCAATTCTCATTTTCTCATTACGAAACTCGCTGTTTCGTTTGTCTTTTGCAAGAAAAAGTTGAATGTTGATAAGTGACTGGGAGTTAAAGGATTAAGTCGTTTGACACAGTAAAACATATAAAATTTTAACTGACAAATTAGAATTTTATGGATTTAGAGGAATAGCAAAAAACTGGTTCATTTAACTGCAAACTTACATTCTATGGTTTTTATTTATTAACATAATTAAATCGTTATTATTCAGGAGGCGGCAAAAGTTTGTGGTTGATTTTAATTTTCGAATAGTACTGCTTTTTAAGAGTTATGATACGCTGTTTCCACTCATTTTTCAATCACTAGAACTGCGATGTTTTTGTTTTTTAACATAAAACGGTTTCACCTGAGTCTTGATTATAGGTGGCTGCTACTCAACATGGAGAATTTGATTTGATAATGGTAAATTATATTTGGTTTGAATAAACAACCGTGACAAGTGAGCGTCATAAATTTTTTGTTAATGCTGTCTGTAGTCCCCTTTTTAACTCTTTCCCACTCTACCCCCTTGCTTGTTATTTTTTTGTTTTCGCCCGATTTTCGCACGTTCATTAGTTTTCCAGCTTCTGCGAACTTTGAAAGTGGAAAATTAGAAACTGTTGGTAGTCTACTATGAACCCACATGAGCGACTCAATCGGAGATGCAAGCTAACATTCGAATGGTTCACTCGTATAATTGTTATATATCATTCTAGGATATTGAAGGAGGTTTCATACTTTTTGAGAGCCAAGCCTCAGCAAATTGGAATATTTTGTTCCGATCCAACAGATTTACACGGTGGATAGAATCAGTCAGCAGCTGTGTTGCCTGGGTTACGTGTTCTTTGCATTGTTCCTTGGACTCGAGACGAACCAACAACCGCCCAGTAGTGACTCCGAGACGAAGGTACTCTTTTAACGTTAGACTACGTTAGTAAGAAAAAGTATGAACCTGTTATTCTGAGTATAAAAATTCAAGGAACTCCAGTCTAAAACCATTAGAGTTTACATAAAAAGTATTAGCTTAACTTATTTTTAAAAATGCCACACAGTATTTTCGTGTAAATATTAACAACAAGGAAAAATAAATGTTCAAAGTTTGTAATTTTGACGCCATGTTGGATTGTCAGCAGATTCGATTTCATCATGGAGTACTAACTTTTAATAGATGATTCACTATTCAAAACTTCGCTATAGTCTTAGAATCTAAACCGAGGTGATGTGCCCGTTACTATTCTATCATTTTATAGCCAATAACTTGTGTTTTCGATCAATTTGAACCCAGGTTTCTAGCTTGCAGCTGAGCTGAAGTACGTTTCTCATTGAAATCAATGATGCAGTATGTTGGGTTGCTTTCAGTCACGTGACTAGATGTAGCAAGCTGAGGCTCCAGTACGTTTTTCATTGATGCAGTATGTTGGGTTGCTTTCAGTCACGTGATTAGATGTAGGAAGCTGAGGCTCCAGTACTTTTTTTATTGATGCAGTATGTTGGGCTGCTTTCAGTCACGTGATTAGATGTAGGAAGCTGAGGCTCCAGTACGTTTTTCATTGATGCAGTATGTTGGGCTGCTTTCAGTCACGTTTTTAGATGTAGGAAGCTGAGGCTCCAGTACGTTTTTCATTGATGCAGTATGTTGGGTTGCTTTTAGTCATGTGACTAGATGTAGTAAGCTGAGGCTCCAGCAAATTAAGCTGGGGTACTCAATGAAACCGTATTCAGCTTTGCAAAAAGCTAGAAACCTAGGTTTAAATTTGTCGAAAACACAAGAGTAACTTCTCAGCTTTAAAATGAAAAAATAGTACAAACGTTCTCTACCTAATACTTTTTTGTGAACGGTCATACTCCTTCTTTCTGACTGCAGTTGTTGCGTTGTTATAAAAAAGAATTAATCTAAATGATATCCATTTCTCTAGCCACTACCTAAGCATTAACTCTCCTCCTCCCTGACCTTCCCATCTTCTTCGAATTTTCCGGTGAATCAATTTAACCTTCGAATCCTCTTCGTAAACTAGCAAAAATTGTCGGAAATCGATTTTCTTGCATTTATTAATCTCAGGAAAATGTCCGAAATCTTCTAAATTCTTCAGTAACCGATTTCCTTGCATCTTTAGAACGTTTAAAGTTTTCGGCTGCCAATCAGAGACCAGGAAAATTTAAATTCGGTAGAAACAGGTTTACGTAACACATCTCAGCCGTTCAAACACCAATAAATTTCTTTACTTCGGTATAGGAAAGAATTTAAGGTCTTGAGACAATCAGTTGTTAATATTAATTGTAAATCTATTTTATTTCTTTATTACCTAAGTGCCTCATAAAGCCGACGCCAATCTTTGGATTCTGTATAGTTAAGCGAATGAGAGTCCTAGTGGAACGGGAGACTAACCCATCGAAGGTTTGCTCCTAGCTGACGCTGGTAGTAAGTTAGCTACCCGGAAAGGATGGAAAGCTGTGTTAGCTTAGGCACAACTATTTTAATCTGGATAAAGCTAGGTTCGAACTATGTTCGTGTGGCAGAGATCTTAACAACTACACCAACCAGCCTAGCCGTTACGTAAGAAAAAGTGACGAAAGACGTCCGGCTACTCGAAATCTGACTATATTATATTTGTGTCCTTTGAGGTTGCACTTAATGAAGGTGCGCATCAGGTGAGGATATACAGCGGTAACCCAGACTTCTCCCGGCCGCTAAGTGAGGCATTGGTGAACAATCTAAAGTGAGTAGAATCATTGTAATGTAATGGAACTAAAAACTATTCTAAAGACATACATTGCATCTTCCGTTTCCATTTTTTTTTGTTGCTTTTCCACTTTTTTCGGTTTATCTGCCAAGTTTTTTTTTCAATATTCGTCTTGTCTTTCAAACATGTTTTAACTCCTTTAAGTAAAAAGTTTTAGATTTTTTGATTTCTAACTCCACTGAACTCTATGTACCAATGATTGGTTAGGGTTAAGATTTTGGTTTGGATAAAGGTTTTAAATTAAGGCTCACTGTTTCTCTACTGCTTCGCTGTTTAGCAGTTACCGTATTCTACTGTGTTATTTTATTTCTATTCAAATTTATGTCTTGTTTTATTGTACAAGCTAGGATTAAGCTTTTATGATAAGATTTCTTTTTTCTTATTGTTTTGATGATATTGTTACTGTTTATTGTTATTGTTGCTTTTGTTATTGGTGTTGATGCTGTTACTGTTCTTAATATTGTTATTGCTGTTGATGGTGTTTCAGATGTTGATAGTGTAATTGTTATTGTAAATGATTATTTTGTATATTTTTTTTTGTACTTGGTATTGCAATCGTGTTTGGTATTATTATTTTTGTCGGTATTTTATTATATTGATGATATTTGTGTTGTGATTGTTTTGTTTGTATTGGTTTTTTTTCCTGTGGTTAACTACAGTAAATTGAGTCATTATCATCTTTAACTTACAGACCAATCCCTTGTGCTTCCTTATTAATCCGGTTATATAAGGCAGCTTGTCATCCCAACGGAAGGCCAAAAGAGGTACAAGAAATTTATTTGTATTTTTGAATGAACTAAACGGATTACATTCTGTATTTATGTGTGCCTAACCCTTTTAGTTCCAGTTAGTTTTTAATACCCAATTTCTCCTCAAGTAAAACAAAAAAATAAGACATATGGTAATGAGAAAATAAAAAATTATGAAACAAAGGAAATTATTAAAGTTAAAGTAAAATTATCTTAAGCATTCTCAATGGAAAATATGTCTTCAGGTTGGGAGAATTTAACATTACAACTGGGACTAAAAGGTTAATCCAGTTTCTTCTTCATGCAGATATCTCAATTTCACGAAGATGAGTGGGAACAGGAAGGACTTGTTATTTCAAAACCACGTTATGAAGAAGGTAAACTGCTTAGAGACAGAACGTCAGTATGATGCATGCGTTTCAATAAATTTAAAAGTAGGAGACCATGAATGGAGAAGTAGCCAACCAGCGCTGATAGCATGATGCCAGCATTAACACATGTCCAGTAGAATTCGGAAGATTACACATGCACATAATAACATTTCGCAAGGCATGAAAGTAGCTGATCACGGTTTGAAATTTTTTCTCAAGTAGCCGACAGCTTTCGTCGGCTGTCGGCGCTTATTGAAAGGACTGGTGATGCTGTATTTTCAGGCATTGCTCTGTTCCGCTGTTTTATTGTTTTTCTTTTTCTTTTTTTCCTTTTCATTGACTAATACGCACAATACCATTAAAACTCCGACCAGTTGTTAAGTAGACTTTTTCATTTTGATTTCTTTTGCTTTTCGTGAAATACTTAAGGAGTTGAAACCTTTGGTGACCTGCTTTTATTTAACTGCAATCAAAGACGTAATTTCTCTTTTATAGATAAAACCTCAACATTATCCTATCGGTTCTTAAGCATTGCTCTGTTCCGCTCTTCTATATATGTTTTGGCTAATTTTATTCTTTTTCTTTTCATAATACCCAGCTGAATGATTCTTGTTCTAATAAATGTCTGTGTCTAAAAATTGCCAGGCACATATTTATCTCCGGCGTGTGAACCCTCGATGGGAGAGACCCAGATGTTCCACAGTATGGTCAAGCGGGCCCCAATAAAAGTACGACAATCACCTGGTCTCCTTCTAAGAGGTCAGGAACAGAAGCTTAGAAATGACGATCTTATCGTTAGTTGGATCAAGGTAAGATGAATAAACAAACGTTGTATGTACTTTTCAAGTTCAGCACTAAAAAAACTCGGACTCGATTATACTCTCACATTTCTTTTTTCAATGAAACTAAATTGTTGTTGAAAATTGCTGATGAGCGTCAGAATGTAGGAATGTCAATGTATTACGTTAAATGTGTTGAATTTAATTTGATTCAAAATAATTATCATCCCAATTATATTCTTTATAAAGCTCTGGTCATAAATGATTTAATCCATGGTAATTATTATTATTTAGAACTTAAATATCTGGATTTGTTTATCTATTCTAAGTCCTTGTTCTCAAATGAAAATGAAGATTTCCGAATTCCTGAAGCTATATTACGAATCTTAGTTGAATTCAGTCATATTTAAAACAGTTATCATCCCAATTATATTCTTTATAAAGCTGTTATCATAAATGATTTAATCCATGGTAATTATTATTATTATTTATGAACTTCGATATCTGGATTTGGTAATCTATTCTAAGTCCTTGTTCTCAAATGAAAATGACGAAGATTTCCGAATTCCTGAAGCTATATTACGAATCTTAGTTGAATTTAATCTGATTCAAAACAGTTATCATCGCAATTATTCTTTATAAAGCTCTGATCATAAATGATTTGATCCAAGGTAATTATTATTATTTATGAACTTAAATATCTGGATTTGGTAATCTGTTCTAAATCCTTGCTCTCAAATGAAGATGAAGAAGATTTCCGAATTCCTGAAGCTATATTACGAATCTGAGGCAGGGAAGACTACTATAATCCAGGATTATTTTGCCGGAACTTTCTTCAATTCTGATTGGGTTATACTTTTTATTAGTCAATGAAACTTTCTCCTTATCTTTTCATGAATAGAGTCAGCTCACACGCAGTATAGAATCCCAGCCTGTGGATTTTGACATGTTGTACGTGACTCAATATAATCCTTTCCACGGTCTCAAGGTAATTAAAGAGGCAATGTTGACTATATTGCTTGTTTTGTTATGTTTTGATCAAAAAAAGCAAAATAGTCAGTGAATTAAAGGTTCATGGATTAATATATGATAATTTTACTTAGCATTCATGAACTAGTAAGAAAAGAAAAAGATCTAAATTTTCATAGTACTAGCGCAATGTTATAAGTTGACTGTTTGAGAAAAGTTTTAGATTACGATTTTATAGATATTAGATAAACGCAGAGTTTGTGAAGAACGAGACAAGGCAATGTTTTATCAGTCAAAGGGCTTTAGGTTGCGCTTTGCATGGGAATGTTTACTAATATGCAAAACTTATAAAAAGCAAAACATTTATCTCAAGTTGTTCTTAAGGTTATTGAGTGAGAAAGTCATAGAATGAATGGGTAATAGAGTGAAGGTGAGCATGATTGAGTGTTCGAGTGATTGAGTAAAGGAGTGCATAATTGAGTGAAAAAGTAATTGAGTGAAGAAGTGGATGATTGAGTGAAGGGGTAATTCAGTGAAGGAGTGCAAGATTGAGTGTTCGAGTGATTGAGTGAAGTAGTGTTTCAGTGAGGGAGTGATTGAAAGAATTCACATCACTGACTCTCATAACTCAAGTCATCCACGAGGTAAAAATAACTCTTTTAGGAGGGTTATACAGAAAGAACTCAATCGAAGATCGAGCCAATTAACTTGCCTTTTTAAATTAGGATAACACACTGTGTCGTGCTATTTTTTGGTTCATTAGTTAGAAATTCCGACCGGTAGTTGTAAGCTCGATTTTAAGATTGGAAGTGTATTTAAGAAGATTTCATATTATATATTTATTTTTCGTCTTTTCTCTTACTTTGGTGAAATACTTCCGTAATTGAACCCTATTCTGATCTGCTTATGTTTATCTTTAACTAAACACTTTATTTTCAGATTTCTCTTGATACTGCCCAGAATCTTCCATGGTTGGGAGTCACTATGGCAACGATTTGTTTGTCACCTCCTGGTGCATTTTACATGGTTTGCTTCCTGTTTATTGTTGTTGATTTATATTTAAAATAAAATAAAATATCACATTAATACTACTCACGTCATGCACTCAATAAAAAAACTTGGCCAGTTTTTTTCATTATTTAATCCAATCATAGGGTGAACTGAAAGATCCGCTCGCATTTGTCACCGAACTTAATTTTCACAGCGATGTCAGATCACCAGTTTGGACGGATGGTTTTAAGGTTAGTGGAAGTGCGTGTCAGTACTACTTACGTGATTGCCAGGAGATCTTAAGTACAGCACGCAACCACTCTTGTGGCAAAGAACCCTCCCTTTGTTATTCATCCCAGACCACTTTACGAGATGACAACAACCAACAGCACGTGACGTGTACAGAACTGGAGACTTTCAGTGACTCGTTTGGCCTACTGTAACATTTTAAATTATTTAATAACGCCTTTTAAATGCATTGTTTTAGTTTTATGAATCCCAAGAGTATATATTAATGGTGTAGCCATCTTATCTTGACTTGACTGAAATTATGAAGATTTCACGATAACTACGTATGTAAGACGTATAATCTCTATTTTGACAGTTCGTTATCTTCTAGTTCTAGATCGCAAAATATCGCTTAAGAGCATATCATTGTGTTAAAGTACTTTGGAGAACCACACGTCTTAACCTACTTTGAAAGCTTAAAAAACAATAGGGTTGTATATAATGGCTGTTCGTGATGAGTTTCGCTGGGATCTTCTAGAATATGGCGGCTAATTTCATGGATTTGATAGCCAATTGTGTTGACCCAATGGACCAACAGCAACTGTCGTTCAAAAAAGCTTTGGTCACTTTAAACCTTGTGAAAACCCTTCAACAATTTGGCGCTTGAGTCGAGTAAAAAGGTCTGGGATAAATAATGAACGAAACAACCGTACAAGGCAGGTTTGGCTACAAATCAGATTTTAACGAAATTCATTGTCTCGAAAAAGACAATTTGCCAAATTTTTTCAGTTACTTCACATGCCTAGTTTACCATGTAGTCGCTTATCTCCGATTTCTGTAGATAGAGTCTTTGACTCCCATTGGGCGGGACTTTCATCCATCACAGGTTAGTTTACAGCAAATGCTGGTACTCATTTACTTATCCTGGAAGGATGGAAAGCTAGGTTATCTTAGGTAGAAAAGAGGGCCATGGGGACTTTGTAGGCGGAAGACCATTTTACCAACCATGCCCACCTGCTTTTACTTTCTTTGTTTCATTGTAAACTATTAAAAGGTAAAAGCTACAAAAACTACTATGGCATGGAAAGTTTTACTGTTGATAGAGATTGATTTCCCCATTTTCATGTTATTCCAGGCTTATCCCCGAAGGTCGTACAATAAAAACTTAGTTGTTTTCTTCCATTTGTACGAAATTGGTCTTGGTGAAGACCAAGAATCCAAGTCAGAGGAACAAGTGAGTACTGTTTTAATGTTGGTTCATTCTAAAATGAAACCGCGAGTTCCTTTGGCATACAGTATTTCTTGCCGTTAAATTCTTATCCTTGGTTTAAAATGCATTCTCCTTTGTTTTTTGTTATGCTTATGTATGAAACAAAGGAAAATAAATTATAAATAGTAAGTGCGTTTTGATTAGTCTACAAGTTTGCCTTCATAGTGCCATGAAGGTCGAGCATGTCTTGAGCAATATGGCTAGCTCTGTCTTCAAGTGGTGCAAGGTTGCAGTTAGTTTATGAATGAAGTTTATGAATGAAATTTAAGTCTAAAAATGCGCTTCTTATTTTTATGTTTAAAAATATAGATTACTTCATGGTTAGTGAGTGCGTACGATTTTTATTCACGAGTTGTGAAGAATCGCAAACAAACGAGCAAGTCTTCAAGCGAGGCGATTATAAATTTTAATAAAAAAGAAAGAAAAAAAGAGGAAAAAAAGAGTTAGCGATTTTTTGCAGCAAGTGAATAAAAATTGTTCAAGCGAACCAACTATGAAGGTACTTTGTTTATTTTATAAGTACTGCGATTTCATTCAAGCAATAATGACAATTAACGGCGATAAGACGATGAAATGAGCTTTATTTACTCATATGCTCTTTAAAAATTCACTCCAACTTTTCAAAATTTCTAGACAATGAAATGAGTTTTATTCACTAGAAAGCATTAAACTTCAACTTTTCCGCAAAGTAAAAAGGGTAAATTTTACCGCGGAAGCCTTCTTCGTAGAACGTATTCAACTCATCACTGGTTAAAGCTATCGAAGCGTTTTGCCTATTTCATTTTCCTTTTTTTCTTTAACCCTTTATGTTTGTACTGAAGAACTTTTCTTGTTCCTGATCGTGGCAGAGTAGCTGTTCTATTTTTAGATTTGGTTCAAAACTTACCAGCAGACGTCGGATTGAAGAAAGCTACTGGTCTTTTCCATCTTTCGTTCTGACAAAAATAATAAACTTGCAGATGTATTTGTTTAACTCCAATGCTGCCATTCGCGGTTCCTAAAAGGTTTTGCAAAAGTTTTACATGACCTTGTATTTTTTGAAATGTTGCTTTGTTTCTTGTTCTATGTAAAACTCTCAACCGAGTCGACGTCCACAAACCTTTCCGACATCTTGAGATTATAAAGGCGGCTTGCCAGTTGTGACGCTAAGAATGACGTGGTATGCCGAATGATCACTTTACACCCTGAAAAACATCGTTCGTCAAATCCGACAACTCGAACGACGATTTTTCACTGGTGAAATTTCATTGTTCCTGTCGCTGATTGGCTGCAACTAAAACCAGGACATTCTCCCTGCCTTCATAGCCTGGGTAACGTTTGTGACAGCTCTCGAGCAGGTGATAACCCTCGACTGCTTTCATGCTATAATGCACTGAGAACATGTGTTACTTGACAATACGTGGTTTGTTGTCAGTTATAATGAAAACTTTGGGGAAAAAAGATAAAAAGTTGAAACCGGGTAAGAATCTTCACCTCCACCACAGCCATCCCCACCACCCCCTCCCCTACCCATAAAAAATAAATGGTCCCTAAACTACTGCTGTTGTTTCCTAGCAGTATAATTCATATTATTGATCCTTGTTAAGATTTTACTGCTTTACTTTTAAGGCGTGGACAGCAGCGCAAGTGTTTCATAAGGGCTATGTACGAGCTGGAAGTTATCGCTTACCCCTATACTATCACAAACCAAGTCAGGTAATTGGACCTTGTTTGATATTCAGGAAGAGGTAATTAAACGTACAATATCCTTACAGGGTTGATAGTAATGTTAGTATAATGTCAGCGCAAGGGATGTGAGTCGTGGAGAGTATTAATTATGTTCTAGCTATCGATGTAAACACGAGGAAGAATGGGGTGTGGGATGGGGTGTGGAATGTAATAATGAAAATGTAGCCATCAATGTAAACTTAATGGGGGAGGGGCGGGGAAAGTGTTAATTATGCAGTTGACATCGTAAACACGAATGTGGAGAAGTGCGGAGAATTTTAATGATAATATATTTAGCAATGTAACCGCAGAGGGTTAGGGTTTGTAAAAGTGTTTATGATAGTGTAACTATCAATTTCAACACCAGAATAGAGGGCTGGGGAAAGTTCTATGTTGTGCTTATTAGTTTAAACACAAGATAGAACGGTAGAGATAAAGTTTTAATTTCATTTTTACTTTGGCGCCCCCAGAAGCAGTGACAAAAATAATGTCGTTACGTGATTACTTGCTTGGTTGTGAAGTCTGTAACACTCGGTAACAGGCTACCACTCAGTAACAGGCTACCACTCGGTAACAGGCTACGAGTCTTACGGAACTCAGGAATCCCAGCAAGTCACGTAACGCACCGTTGATTGTGGAAGTAATCGAAAATAATAGCTACTTGTTTTGCTAAACGAATAATAATTAATTAAATTAAAAATTCAATTCATTAAAAACTGACATAGATTTACTTCTCTTGAGCTAAATTCAATCAAATAGTCAAGTGAACGCTTCGAGTGATCATTTCGGCGAGTAGTTACAATTACAACCTAATTACTAGGAGTAACCGATGGTTATGAAATGCGGGCGGAAACACGTTTTGAGCATACTTTTATAATTTTTAGTGCGCTTTAAAAATTGTTCCGAAAATTCTGTTAGACATCTATTATAACAATCTGTACCGACAATCTCAACGCGCCGAAGTATGCGCTAATTGAGCAACTTTATTTTGTTTGCGTTTTGGTAAGAGTTCATTAGTTTTACCTTTTTACATCTTTACAAATGTTAGTAAATGCTAAATATTTGATCAATATGAATGTTTTACCTAATGTTAAAGTAAACTTTAAAGTTTTGTTTGTATAAATTATGATGATTCTGAGTTAGTGAATAGCATTGAAAAGAAATTATTTTAGACACATGACAAGACATCTAAATAAGGGAGTTTTAGAACGCCTTTAATTCACGCGATAAAGATTTTTTGTAGCTTCTGCTGATACAGTGTTTTGTAAGAGTCTGTTGAGCACAAGAGGGAAAATGAGGGCTCGTAACTAATTAGCACGAGCTATAAGAGTCACACAGGATACCCAAGTAGACGGCCAATTTGAAAATTAAAACAGACTACTGAATGAAGCTGTAGCCACAGGTAGTCCATGACAATCCATTTTAATACCAGCTAATTTGAAACGGATTTTTGTTTTAATCTTGTTTCTATAATTATTTCAGGTTGTGGTAAATGCAATGCAAAACGATGCTTGTCAAGATGTTCTTGCAGGTTTCCGCCGTAGAAAGCTGGTAAGTTTTGTTTAGTATAGTTTGTGCAAAATACGTGCATTGTTGTAAAAATTTAGAAGAGGACCTTCTAGTTTGCTCTATCCAAACATTTTTTAAATTACAAAAGTTGATAATTTACATGTTTAACAATACTAATATATAACCAACAGTATATGGAGCTAACTATACTAGACAATACTAATATATAACCAACAGTATATGGAGCTAACTATACTTAACAATACTAATATATAACCAACAGTATATGGAGCTAACTATACTTAACAATTATCCCTGGAGGTGAAAGTTACAAATCTCACGCGCAAGCGCTAAAATCGCAATCAATTTTTTACGGTTGAATGACCAAGGTGAATAGCGCTAAAGAATGCTATTACAATGTTTCTTTGTTTCATGTTGTGTGCACCGAGTATGTAAAATAATTGCAGATGGAGGTCAAATAATGAGATTCAAACTAGATTCTAATGAGATTCTTTTGTTTAACTGACAACCATGTGCATTGAACTGGAACGTTATGAAACCCATCAATAGGATCTTTTGTTCTCGATGCGATGCTTCATTAGTCTATTCAGCGCTTGCTAATTACATCTCAAGACCTTTTTGTTATTTGTATGTAATCACGGATAGGATCTTTTGTTCTGTTTGTGATGCTACATTACTCTACTAGTTTCATTTACAGCTCAGGTTAATATTATTCGTTATCTATTGGTTTTCCTTACTAACGTTGTTCAGTTACTGTGCTCACTTAGTCGGTGGCTCCACCTAAATTGTTCTTCAGTTGGTACAGGATTTAATGGAGCCGAAACCATTTGTAGAATTGCACACAATTTGGGCTTCATGCTAATGAACAGTAACTGTTTTGCTATTTTTTTCAGCAGCATTATAGGTATGTCTGTTCAGTTTACGTCATATTTCAGTTGGGAAAAAAGAACAAAAACACGTAGCAAACAATAGCATGTTAAGGCGGGAGTACACCCAAAAAAGATTTTTCTTCAAATACAAATTTTTCAAGGAATTTATAGCATGTATCAACATATGACTACTAATCATGACCAGCAACTACATGTTTGAGTCTCTTGTTACCATGGTAACGAAGCCAGCTGGA
>JAOTRI020033342.1:0-18163 GCA_028564885.2 Zoanthus sanctaehelenae | reverse complement strand
GGGAGACGTGGGTTCGATTCCCGCTCGGGGCATATATACCAATTTTTTCTGGCAATTGTTTATTCTTTCTATCTGCTCAGTACTGAACAATACACGTTGATATATGTTTGAATTATTAATGTTGAAATGCTCAGTTTTTTAGTTTTTTTTTGTATTTTAAAATAAGATTGTATCGTATATTGAAGGTAGTTTTTTCTTGGCAGATTGCAAATTTCTTTTTAAATAACGAAAAAACTAATAATGAAAAAGATTATTTAATTATGTATAGTGTAAGTGCCAGTACGAGCTAGACATTTTTAAAATGCATATGACACGGATTTTTTTATCGGTGTTTTCTCACATTTAATGCTTGAGAAAGACGAATTTGATATTTTAAGTCCTCGAAAAGAAATCTAACCACGGTTTTTTCGCGTCTTGAAAACATAATTTTGAAGTAAAAATTTGTCTGGAGTCTGGGTTCTGGTATAATGTCACGTTGTTTGTAACTTGCATTCTTATGCCATCAGTTTTGGTGGTATTTTGACAGCTTTCTTCATTCGGTGCTCTGGCTATGCACTATCTTCCTCTATTTTTGGTCGTTTTAGTCTCCATCGCTGTTTTTTTTCTTCAAAGAAAAGTTGCAAACAATGTGACGTCACAGGTGGTGGTTTGGCCGCGCGGACGGCGGACACTTTTTAAGCAAAAATCAGCATTTTCAACACGCAATTAAACAACGGGAAAAGATTTTTGACAGAAAATAACTTCGGTTTATAGCTAAGAATACGTTAAAGTTTAAAAAACTTCAAAAAAAAAATTCATGTCATGTGCACTTTAACTAAAAGGACAAAGATTTCGATCACGCTTGAAAGAGAAAAGAGGGTGTTCATTAAAAATATTAGAAGTGTTTGAATCGGATTCCAGTAAGAAAAAATTACGGTTAATAACAGGCTTAGTATGATTGTTAAAAAGATAATAAGTAATGGTAAAGGAAAGTTGCATGCATCTCGGAGCATTTGTTGGAGAAATAAACATCATCACTTCACAAACGGTGGAGACTAAGAAACTGCAAAAATGGAATTGCATTTAAAGTACAGTATGCTCATCCTATGTTTTAAAGTCATGAGTTCCAATTACCAAGCAGTGAAAAGAAATTCTCTGCTGAATATTAATCTTGTTTTTTATAACGTTTCTGCAGGGAAGCTTGGGATCTTGCTGTTGATATTTGTCTCTCGCAGCTTCCAGGAGTGATTGAAAATCCATCAACGTTCAAGGTGGGTCTCAAGAATTCCTATAAACATAACTTGTGACTAGTGTCGTAGTGGAATTTAAATCTTTTTGATTGTAAATACGTAATAAAGGCTATTAAAATATGTACACTTTCTCTAAAAAACAAGCGTTTCTGAGCTACTTGATCGTCTTCCGGTTGACAAAATTCAGTTAATTAGATTTTGCTTTAATATGGAGCACATGAGACAAAGACTCACTGTTAGTTTATTTCTCTGAGGAACAAATAGAATTGAATGGATTTACAACTAAGAATTAAGAAAGGACATGCTTAATTTTTCCTAAATGAATAATAAAGATTACTGTACGATGTGTGTGGTCTGTTCTCTGATTTATCATGGTCATGTGATCGATTTTGACCAATTACATGCGGGTTTTTTCCAGTGTACGAAGGTTGCTTATTTATTTACGGCTATATCATATTTACATTTAGTTTTAAGTGCCTATGAAGTAAAAATGTCTTTTCATTTCTAAAGAGACCAATTCAAAAGTATTAAACTCAGAGAAAGTTTCAAAGACGTAGAATAAAATGCTTTTGAGATATAGCCGCCTAAATTTGCAGGTTATAAGCTGATGACTGGCTAGCTCATTATGCATTCAAAGTATCAAGTTTTTTGTTTCTGTGATGTAATTTTGTTTTTAAACTTCAAAAGCGATTTAAGATAAAATAGCAAGTTTTGCTCATATCTCGTCTCTGATTTACAGCACGGAATTCAAACTGGAGCTGTTACAAGAAAATTACTTAGTCCTTATTTACGAACCATTTTATCAGGTTTAAGCTATTTTTTTGCTTGAAAAAGTATGTTTTTTAATTAGTTTCTCACATATTCGCTGTACTGAAGCAAACAAAATGATGCGTGACATTTGCTAATTTGCGTCTTAATGGCTAGCCACAGAACTTGAATCTTTTCAGACGCGTAGCATCTCCGCCTGGTTAGTCTAATTGGTAAGATGGCAGTCTATCCTACGGGAGGCTCGGGTTCGATTCCCGTCCGGACCAGTACTCAGGGTCTTAAAATAATTGAGGAGAAAGTGCTGCCTTTGCTCTAACATCTGCAAATAGTTAGACTTTCGTGTCTTCTCGAATAAGGACGTTAAACGGTTGGTCCATTCTCTTTACACAAGGAAAAGGATTTTTTCCCCAGTGGCTATGGGAACTATACATTAAAGAAAAATAACGAAGCAATCAACTGTTTGTTCAACTTGTTGGTCCCTTTTGCAGTGTTCTCAAGTTAGCATCAATTTAATTCAACACCAATTGCTACGTAGAAGACCGCCGCCTTGTTGGCCCAGTTGGTAAGGTACCAGTCTCTCGTGCGGGAGGCTCGGTTTCTTTTCCCGGCTGGACCACCACTCAGGGTCTTAAAATAATTGAGAAAACCTTAGGTCCAGTCTCTCAACACTCTATGGAGGGACTTGAAAGAACCCACACATTTGTCGAAAAGAGCGGGGTAGTGATCCAGGTGTTGTGATCTGTCTTTATCACTTGTTTTGAGGGCATTTATGGTTGTTAATATATATATGTGAACCGCTGTGTGGACTATTTGTAACGCTCCGGCGATCATATTTCAAATGTAGCCGGCGCGATAGAAATATTTAATTATTAATATTATTATTTATTAATTTATTTTAACTCTCTGAAACTCTGTTCGTTTTTTTTTTTTTTTTATCACGGTCTTTTCAGAAAACCAAAAACATTTTCCACTTCATAGGCTTTTTAAAACAAGTTTCAAATTTGCAAAGAAACTGGTATTATTTAGGCTCGTTCTCATGGTAAACCCTTGTATTGGTAAAAGTATTTAGCATAAAACGTACACAATTTTGCTATTTTGTGTTCAATCTCATCAAAATTTTGAATTTTTACTTATCGTTATAAAAACAGATTCATCATTAGCCATTGCTCGTACTTTGAGTATTAGTTTTTATTTTAATTAGTTTTAATATATTTAGCTTCATTTCAAGACATTGTATTGAACTTTTAATAGTTAATATTTTTATAATGTGCAATTCTCATGTAATTCAGTTGCAAGGCTGTGTTGTGAATAGTTTTTGTTAAACGATCGATATACTGCTGAAACAAAATTAATTTTCTATTATTTGGAAGAATACGTGTTGCATCTCAAAACAATAGGTTTGCATACAGTTTGAACCGAAGCCGAAGGTCGACTTTGCTGGCAACTAATAACTAAATATGAGAAGTATTTTTACCACAGGCTTTCAGAGCTTCAACATTAAAAAATAATATACAACAAATTTCCTTCCGAGCTCTGTACATAAAGTAAATATTCAAACTTGCTAATTAATAACAATACATTTTCGACGAGGTTGGCACTTGCTTCTGAGACCTCATTGTTCAGTGCATTTCAAATTCGCATATTTACTTCATTTTTTGGCTTGAGAATATAGCCTGTTTATACACATCTTATTTTACTTTAAGTAACAGAAATTAAACAAGACTAAAATCGTTCTACTGTGTAAAGCCCATTTGCGTGTTTGTGACGCACATTTCCACCTGCATGTCGCATTTTATGACTTATTTCTTTGTCCATCTTCGGTTTATACCGCATTGAACATCAAGCATATGTGAAATACAGTATCTTACATTCATTAAAAATAACACAAAATTGAAAACCAGAATCACATGCTCAGCCTGGTTACGGAGGGGGAGGGGGGAGGGTACACTTTTGAGTAAGAAATGTAGCCATTTGGTCCCAGGTAGCCTCATTTTTTATCAAAATGACCGCAACGCAAGAGAATAGTTTGGGAAAATTGATTTGTTTGAAATCGTTAAAAGGCCTGAAACTACGAGGAAAAAGTCGGCACTGAACAATTTATTCGGCCGTAAATTTTTAATAAGTTTGGATGTTAGCTCAGAGAAATCTTATGGCAGGGAAGGAGGTCGCCAATGTGGCGACCTTTCTGACAGTTTTGGTCGCCAATTATTGTTTCTACTCACCATGGCAACCAAAATGGTCGCAGCTTGCAGCGCTGCTTTTGAGGATGAAAGTTACAAGAGTATAATAAAACTAATAAGTGTATTTCAATCAACAGCATAGCCCATTCTTCGCAGAACAACTAACTGCATTCCAAGTATGGCTAGCAATGGGATCACAAAGCAGAGATCCACCTGAACAGCTGCCAATTGTTCTACAAGTGCTATTAAGCCAGGTTCACAGATTAAGAGCTCTTCATCTACTCGGAAGGTTTCTTGACTTGGGACCTTGGGCAGTCAATCTTGTAAGAAACTGCTTCCTACATTTTCTTTTACTAAAAACTATTCATCTAAAACTTACTGTTTTAATTTGTAAGAGTACGTTCTTCTATAGAAATGTTGATATTTATTTTGAAATTTGGTAAGTAGTTTATTTTAAAATAGATTCATTTTCGAGTTGTTAATTCAAGAACCATTTTAATAAGTACATAAGAGGTTAACAATAACTTTTTTTGGAATTATTTATCACACTGTATTAATCCTATGTGTAGAATATAAAAGTAATCCATTATTCTGTATTTATTTAATTCTACTCCTTCTCTCCAGCTCCCACTGGAAAGGTCTTCTTCTCCAATGTGCCTGTTAGTTGCTATGGCTACCACCGTCTTTGTCTGTGATCTGAGCCCTTTCCTTAGCACTTCTTCAACATTTTGGTTCCTGTCTTTTGTACTTTTTGCACGCAGTTTTTTTCATAGCAACTCTAATGCTTGAACTGTCACATACAAATCATAAATAATATCTCACTTTTAGAGAATAAAAAAACTGCAGGTTGGTTATTAGTTACGACATTTCTTTGTGTTTTCACAGGCTTTGTCGGTTGGCATCTTTCCATATGTCCTCAAGTTGTTGCAAAGTGCAGCCAGAGAATTGCGTCCTCTTCTTGTTTTTATTTGGGCAAAGATTCTTGCTGTTGATGTTGTAAGTTGGGAAAGCAAATCTAGCTTTCTAATTTTATCTTGTGATAATTTTTCTTGGAATGTTTCTAATCAAAAAAATAATATTTCCGATTGGTATAATTACTTTCAAAAATGAAAATCTTAATCACAAGGGATAAAGAGGTGACTTGCAAATCGTGCTTATAGCCAGAGGCCGAAAAACCAAGAGCACGGCTCATTGAAATCAAATTAAAAAAGCTGTGCTGGGTCTAGGTAACCATTTATGTTATTCATTGATGTGTACTGCTGAAATAATTCTAAAAAATAAAGAAATACACACTTAACCCTTTCAATCCCAGTTTTATTGTTAAATTCTCCCAACTTGTTATTATACTTTGTATTGAACAAGTTTGAGAGAATTTTACTGTTAATCTTCTGTAGTTTGCTTTGCTTGATCAACTCTCAGTTTCTCATTGTTAAATGTTTTATTTTGTATGTGTTATGTTAGGAGAAGTTGGGTGTTGATAACCGTCTGGGACTGAAAGGGTTAATGGCAACCCCCAAAGGGCTTTTTAGTGTCAAGTTAAAACCTCCCTCTTCCCCAGCTAAGAATCCCGAATGGTTGGAGGCAAACCGTTTACAAAGCTTGGTAACCTTGTCGCTTGGATCACCGAGAATAAATTCATTCAATAGTCTGAGTCAGGGTCGAACCCGAATCCCTAACTCCAATCATTGCGTCACGTTGCCTCCTATAAAATATCTGGTTATTCTTCTTAGAAAATTAATTTTGTGTAAAGAAAAAAAAACACGTACTATCACATCAGGATGATTCGAAATTGAACAAGTAAGTTTTAATTTTAAGCGTTGGGTACCATTAATATTTAATAACATGAAAAAAGAACAAAAATGCTGTAATTAGCATTTATTCAATTAAGAGATCCTCCACATGCTCCTTACTGCTACGTATAGGAACCTAGTAATGGAGATGTTTAATTGCCATTTTTTAGAAATGCTCCTGACTAGTAAATCGTGATTTATTGATATTCATTGTTAGGATGATGTAATTATTCAGTATTTGTGATTAGGAAACGCTTGTCGAGTGATTGAATTTAAAAATGTCTCGTTTGATTTGTTCTGTCAACAGTCATGCCAGGCAGACCTTGTGAAGGACAATGGACACAAGTACTTTCTATCTGTGCTTGCAGACCCCTACATGCCTGTGAGTCTTTCTAAATAGTTTGGATAGTCGCAACAAAGGTGATTCAGCATGTCGAACTCGTAGTGCACGAGACCGAGAGGCCTAATTGTTTTAGTAAAAACCTACTAATTGGCTAAGAAGGGATCTACAAATAGATTATCAGTGAAATCCTTTTATTTTGTAGCAAGACGAGGCTCGTTACTAGTTTGATCCATTATCTTTTCTCTACTAGTAGGCTATCAGAACAATTAGTAATGAAAATGTAAATTCTGCATCGTAAAAAAGAGAATACTTACTGACGTTTCGGACGTTAGTCCTTCGTCGGAGTAAAGGGAGGAAAAAGAGATTATGTAGAGTTTATATAGGCAGGGAGATGAAAAACTAGCCAATAGAAACAAGGTAGCCATGGAAATAAAAACAACAAACGAAGAAACAGAAACGTGACATGAATAAGTTAGGAAAAAGAAAAGCGTTCATTCATCCCATTGGGATTATGTGTACCCAATGGGTGAATGAGTCGCAGAACAGACTATCAGAACAGACCTCTAGTACAGGAGCCAATCAGAATACAGGATGAGTGTTGGACCTTTGTACAGAAGCCAATCGGAATGCAGGTTGCGGTTTAGAATGACTGATTTAAATGCTTAGAATTTGCATTTGTTCTTCTGCTGAATACTTGAAGACCTTAAATGGAAAGCATTAAACTACTTTAAATGACATTAATAGATTGCTGAGTCGGTGTTTCTACAGAAACAGTTTATAAAACAAAGAAATGTTTTACACCGTTCGTTAAAAATAATTTTTAGAACTGACTGGAGTCCTTAGTCAGAGTGAAAGCCTGAAAGATTGATTAAATATAGTATTAAAGCAAAACAAGATGACATAATGGGTTAATAAGTAAAAAAAAACAATTTAAGAAAATGAAGGGGTAGAAGTGTGTAAAAAATTTATTGTTAATCATTTTTGTCTTGTCAGTGAAGATTAGATTTTTTTATTTGGCGTGCAAACATCAATTTTAAAATTAGGGACTGAAAACAAGAACTTGGAATGGAAAACCCTTTCAAAATCATCGCCATTGGTTTGGTAGTTCACTGTGTAGGAGTACCAGCTCCAAACTGTAGTGTGCATCATCATCATCATCATCATTAATCCAGTTTTGATCCGGTTTTATCCTGGTAAACGAGGGTAACTGGATTTACCCCACTCTACCAGCAATCTCTCCCACTCTCCATACCGCTCGACTCACTGCATCCTCCCTCTTCAAACCAACATTCCTACTCTCCTTCTCCACTTGCGATCTCCATGTCTTCCTCGGTCGTCCTCACTTCCTTTTTCCCTTCACATCAAACTCCAATGCCGTCTTCAAAACATGCCCATCATCCCTCCTTAACACATGCCCGTACCATCATGCGCATGAGCTTAGTTATTTTGATATAGAATTATTTGTTAGGTCACGTGGTGGCCGTTGCACCAATTTGAAAGAACGAAAATCTCTTTTGAATAATGAAATTAGTGCTTTGGGGTGTTGCTGTCTTGTCGATGAAACAGTTGAATATTCGGTTTGCTAATCGTACCTTTCTATTCACCAGGCTGAACACAGGACAATGGCCGCTTTTGTGTTGTCTGTAATTGTAAATGATTTTCCTGCTGGACAGGTCAGTGTACCAATCAGTTATTATGTATTGCATTTTCATTGATTGAAATAATCGCTTCGGTTTATAGATGTACAGATTATGAATCAAGTTTTAATCAAGTCACAGTTATTAGCATTTTGTAATTTAGAGTGCCTAGTATATGAAGCTAAAAATTGTTTTTACATTTCTTAAAGACTAATTCAAAAGTATTAATGACTGAAAATTTGGTAGACTTTGGATGAACTGCCTGTGAGTTATAGCTGCCTTAATTTTCAGATTTTGAGCTGATG
The DNA here is from genome assembly GCA_028564885.2 of Zoanthus sanctaehelenae. Taxonomy (NCBI): domain Eukaryota; kingdom Metazoa; phylum Cnidaria; class Anthozoa; order Zoantharia; family Zoanthidae; genus Zoanthus; species Zoanthus sanctaehelenae. Next base: position 9,911 of record JAOTRI020033342.1, on the reverse strand, counting down.
ACTGGAAAGTCATCATGTATTCAAAGTATTAAGTATTTTGTTTCTGTGACGTGATTTTGTTTGCAAACTTCAAAAGCGACATAAGAGGAAGTTGCAGGAATTGAAACTCTAGCAGTAACAAGAAAATGATTTTGTCTTTACTTAGAAACCATTTTATCAGGGTTAAACTATTTTTAACTTGAAAAAGTATGGTTTTTGACTCTGACGGCTAGCCACAGAATTCGAATCTTCCCAGACGCATGGCATCTGCAATTTATTTAACTCTGAAAGTTTTCCTGTTTGTCGTTTTTATCATGATCTTTTCAGACAACCAAAGGCATGTTTCACTTCACTAGGCCTTAATGAAGCAAAAACTGAATATTGTAATTGTTTTCTTTTAGTTACAATTAGGTGCTGTAGCAAATGTTGCTGCATAATTCTTGAAGTTTACGCGACACTTAAACTTTACTAGTGGGAAAGTGAAGCGAAAAACAAGTGCTGTGAAAATATGTAACTCATTTGCTTAATATTCAGTACAAAAACGTGAAAATAAAGTTTGTCAAGGGACTTCTTTCCACAAAGTTGCGAAAATTTGGTTTTGTAGAGTAATCATCTCTCAAACTCGCGAAAATTCACATGTCTAAAAAAGGTAGGATGTTCAACCCACGAGATTAAATTGCATTGCTCTGATAAAACACGAATAGCCGTTCAAAACACTTGTGAAGAAAATCTAGAAAACACGAGCCACCGGTGATTGTTCTTATATGCCCGAAGGGTTTTAACTCTATCTAATACACAGGTTTTTTTATTGGCTTTATAACGTATATTCTACAAGCTGCAAGTAATCTAACAAACATGGGTTTCTGACCAATCAGATTGTACGTAGCGTCCAATCTATATATTATAGAATAAACGGAATGAAATGATTCAGAAACTTTGAAATCTGGGCTTTTAGGTTTGATAAACACGATGTAATGAATTGTGATTAATTTTCTAGGAAGCTAGTGTTCAAGGAAATCTGATTGCTATTTGCTTGGAGCAGTTACAAGATCCTCATCCTTTGCTGCGTCAATGGCTTGCTATCTGTCTTGGAAGAGTTTGGAGTAAATACGATGCTGCTCGTTGGTGTGGCGTTAGAGATTCTGCGCATGAAAAGCTTTACTGTTTGATTACTGACCCATTACCAGAGGTAAAATCCTGGCTTGTTTCACCGTTTCCCTTTTAAACAAAATATCTGTAGAGTAAGTTCATAAAAGCCTTTTTTCCATTGGATAGAGAATAAGAAAACAATTACAGTTAGTAAATCTCCTTTCTTATTTATCAGAAGATAAATAATCTGCAAAGTTATCTGCAAAGTACCTGTATCAAAACAGTCCACCTAATTTGTTTCTAACTTGGAATCTATTTCTAGAAATTAATATAGATATCTGTCTTTCCTGACTTGGGTCGTTGTTAGGTTGTGTTGTAATATCTGTCCATCCTTTCCGTCAAGATGGGAAAATATGTGGGTCAATGAATAGGAATGGTATTGATTGGTCAATGAAAAATGACCTGTTGTATATCAAGAGTTGTTGCATGTTTAGAGCTCTGAAACGGATTGTAAGAATTCTGTTGAAGTCTGATGAAAAAATAAACACCAAGTTAATTTGTTGTTTAAGGTGCGAGCGGCGGCTGTGTTTGCTCTGGGAAGATTTATTTCGAACACTGGCGACAGATCAGACCAAGCCAACAACATTGACTTTGGTGTTGCCATGACGCTGACGTCACTTACTCAAGATGGAAGTCCTCTCGTCAGAAAGGTACCGAAAGTTTAACAATTTTCTTTGAACCTTTCACTCTGCCTTCTTTTTTATTTGTGTCAGAATCCGATCTGCTTCACGAAATGTTTTAAAATGGTCTACGCTAAAGATGATCGTTGGTTAGTTTACACAGTTTTTGATGATTTTAAGACCTTTGAGTGATATCAGGAGAATTACGACGGACTATTTTAACATATAAACTGTAACAGTATTTTTAATTTGACTGAAAATGGTCAGCTTTCTTCCTAAGCTATCACTTGCGATAGAAATGCGCATTTTTTTACGCACCCTGCTGATGAACAGTAACTGGCCTGCTAGAATTTTCAAACCGTAACTTTATCACAACTGGCAACCAAAAAATAGTGATTCTCTCCCGCTAAACACTTCAGAAACAGTAAATAAGCGCCGACGCCATGGGCCACTAGGCTTGTAAAGGACTGTTGTATAATATTGGTGTTTGGAAATAGTGCTGATCAAGAACTCGACTGTCTTTAGCTTTAACGAACCTACTTAAAATGTTATCAATCTTCTTCTCTTTAGCAAGTTTATACTTTTTGTTGTTGTATGTCTTCCAAATATCAATACCTTTAGCAAAACACTTTGTTGTTTTTAAAACAATTTGCAATATATCATACATTTATGATTAAATATACAATTTTATACGTACTATATAATATATTTATTATACATTTGTTATGTTATGCTTAAGAAATTTTTGTTGATTGGACTAGTTACTATGCATTATAAAATTGTTACACATTAATACGTGTTATACTTTAGGAACTTGTTGTTGCTCTGCATGGACTAGTTGTACAGTTTGAGACGAATTTTGGAGTTGTAGCTCTTCAGTTTCTTGAAGAAGACAGGTTGAAGGAAAATGCACCTTCGGCAGCTGCCATTACACCCAGTGGATGGATTGTAGTAGGTGGTGGACAGTCACCCACAAAACAGGAACTAAGTACACCGACTGTTAGTCCTAGTTCTACAAAGCCTGCTAAAACCACTATACGACAGAGTTTTTCAACCTCTCAGTTGAGCTCCTTTGCAGGAAACTCTGCAGTTAGTGGTAAGTTATTTAGTCTTGATCTGTTTAGGCTGTTAAAATTCGCCCATAAATGCAGTCAAGCTTTGACCAAGTTTCGCAGAAAATTATCAAATGTAATCATAAAAATTCATTATGGAAATTCAGTGTGGTTTTGATTAGATTGTTCAATAACATTACGAACAATGAAGCAAATGTTATACACATGTATACTGTAAGGGCAATGAAATACATTACTCAATGTTTAGACTATTTTTAAACAATTATTTTTCAAGCCCGAATGGGCTCTGAGTCAATAGCCCATGAGGCCGAAGGTCGAATGGGCTATTTGGACTCAGAGGCCACGAGGGCGAGAGGGATAATTGTTTTAATAAAATCTAAATAGTTGGTCAAAAAAATTATCGAGGACAAAACATCTTTCGCTAGTTAAAGCTAGACTTTGAAATCTTTTACGTCTTTTTGCTTCACTGCGGCAAAAAAAAAAATTTAGGAAGTCATTTAGCTCTTCTTTCTTCATCTCTTCAATTGGAGTTTCAAACCTTGTTTGGCTTGAAAACTATTCTGTAAAAAATAGTTATTCTAGTTTGTCAAAAAGACGATAAAAATAGTAGTTGCAAAAGGAGTCAAATTTACGGTAACATTTGTCAACAGTTCAAATTTATTTTGTGTATTCCTACCGTTAAATATCTTCATTCCATATTTAGTTGACTTCTTTGTAGATTTGGTATAGATTTCTGTAATAATGAACTCAAATATTCATCCAAACTTCAGCAAAACGCGATTCAGCCGCCATTGTTTTGGTTTTCTAGGCCGGCACTTTTCGCTGTTAGTATGCTATATCAAATAGCCTTCTAGTAGCTCAACTAATCAAAACGCAGCATTGATAATAGCCTACAACGTAATATAATTTCAAGTATTACCTCAATAACGACAACTTAGGAAGCTGATGGTTTACAAGTAATAGAATTTAAGCAGTGAATTAAAAGTGTACGATGCCTAGACTGACCTATACTTAGTGTCGACATTTGCGAACATGATAAAAAAAGCTTTTTTAATTGTTGTGTTTCAGTTTCTTCTATGTTCAGATTTTTTTTATACCAGTTATTTTTTAAAAATCAGTTTAATTTTTGTATTAGATTCCTTTTTATTCGGCTGTCAGAAAAAAGCTCTTTATTTTGGGGGATGTAGTAGAATTATGGCGAAACTCCTACCTTTTTTGTATTTTTTCCTTATTCTAATGTATGTCTAGTTCCTAAGTATCGATGCTTTCAGCAAAACACTCTGCAATATCATGTCATCTCTATTTTTTTTTCTAACTGTGCAAAATTATATTATTGAGAAAGTCTGAGCCCCAGTATTATTATAATTAGGTCAATCTCAGTCTAAATATTTTCATAAAGTACATTTATATTGTCACAATTTTTTTATAATTTGGTATCCATCAAAAATTGAAATATTGATTTTTGAGTCTGTCATCCTATAAAGGGCCTTGCTCCCTAGGGGGGTAAGGAGGGAAAGTAGGCGTCGCTTATGGAAACGTTGCTGTCGGATGCTACGGCCGACGGCTAGTTTTGAAACAACTGTCTTGTTGTAACTAAACATTGGTCTCAGACGCATATATAGAAAATATACTAATTTGAAAAGAACTTATGGTAAGTTCTCCTATCCTCATTGAAGGAGCGACCTTGATCCCTGGTCTACCAACTCTACGTTTTTCCATCATACCAACTTGATTGTGCAAAACAGTGTCTTGGGTAGCCTGGCGGTTTAACCGAATGCAAATTCATCTGTACTGGTGAAAATATCAAACTATAACAGTTCTTAACTTGTATTTACACAGTATATACAGTATATACAAACTTCAAAATTAAGCTCTCTGTTCAAGCTAGAACCGTAATCACAATGAGTTTTGGTCACGCTTTCTCGGCTTTTCAACCTTTGACACACGTGAATACAAACGTTTGCCCCAAGAGTGGGGTAGTTGGTATCTGCCTTGGTTGCGGTTGAGGTCTGATTTATTCACCCTGATATAGATAGAACTCTCTTAGTGTACCTGGCCGTTTGTGTTTAGTGCGAGATAGAGCTATTTGAAGTAGGTACAGTAAACAGCAAGCAGGTGAAGCATTATCAGAAAATGTTACCAAACGTCAAAACCTCTTAAAAATTTACGTTGATTTTCTTTGTCCATGAAAAGGTATATTGTTTGTTTGTTCGGCAATATCACAGAAAATTCCCTTTACGTTTCCCCATTTTTTCCAATCATTTTTAAACTGCTTTAGAGTTCCTTAGTTTGTAGCTGGTAACATCGAATACAGCTACAGTTAAAGTGTCGTTTTATGTTTACTGCATCAATCGGCTATTGTTATTCAGAACATAAAACCTGCAATATCCAAGTTTGAACGAGTTATGAATTGAGAATCGTTTTGTTTCCTCCCGGCTAGGTTCAACAACCAATATCAGTAATAACTTGTATGGTAGCAGTAGTGGAAGCAGTAGTGGAGAATATTACCCACAAGGCACAAAGGACCTTAGGAGGGCTGCGTCCCAGACCTCTATTACTTCGTTTGTACAAACAAATGTTTATGGAAATGTCTGGAAGGTACGCCAGTGTCCTTGATTAATATCAGATATCATACTTGTTTTCTATGATACATTAAAATCAGTATATGTGCTTTGGAAATTTTAGCATTTGTGTTGTGTTTCATGGAATATTTTGTTGATTTATGTGAAAATACTCGGCAGCAACGTAAAATTTACCTTCAACATACTCTGGAAAAAATCAATAAAATGTCTCGATGGAACTCGAACCGTCGTCTCCCGGTATCTAGTTAAGTGTGATAGCCACTGCACTACTGCTCTGGCATGATACACAGTTTAGGCTTTTGTGAGTATCTAGTTGATAAGGTGATAAACTGTTTAAGGTTTGATGTTTCTGTCGCTCATTCTCTTTGAATGACCTTTAATTTATTTAAATATCCAGTTACCCATGTTTTCCATTTCTTTTAGAAAACTCTGAATCACGAAAGTGGAAAACAACTTTTTTTTAAAGTGTAAATTCTCTTTGCCCGCGCCATAATTATATCAGCAGCCTATACTAGTTCTTAGTTTCCATCGAGTTATACAAACTCAATTTTTAACCAATCCATGTGCGTATTTTCTTTGAATTATGGTCCCGTTGTTGTTTTATAGGCATTGTTGAACTTGTCAGTGGATCCTTTCTCAGAGTTGGGGGAGATGGCCAAAAAAATCGTAAACGCTGTGACGCTGAAGGTGAAAACGCTATTAGCTTATATTTCCCTATATATTACGCAGCGTAAGTTTTAAAAAAAAAGTGATCAAAGCTGTTTTGAATGTTAGCCCATTGTAAGAGCAATTCGTGTAACTTGCCAATGCTTTAGACCATCAAGTGTGATGATTCTTGATGTAACTAGTGCGGTATGCTACATACCCAAGGGAGCTTGTGTTTTAATTTGAATTGTGTTAGTACAGTGATGTAATCAAGAATCAACTCGTAAGATATAACGCGGTAAACTGAACATCCTTCTCATTTATGAGGGTAAGAAGTAAACTCTTACAAGTGCCTGATGAATATTTACAGGTGGAAGTTTACAAGTGAAGGCCCGTTGTAAAATATCAAATATGTTTGTAAAACATTCAACATTGTTAGGTGGTGTTGGACGGTGTTTGATCAGTATTGCATCTTATTTCAGTGTTCAAAGTAATCCAATGCCATCCAACAATGTTGAACTTCAGTATCAGGCACAACATGGCATATTTTTGATCACACGAACAAAAATGTTGGAAGATCTTGGTTGAAAACCAAGACGATTCTGTTTGATAACGTTTGACCAACATGTTTTTTAACGTTTGACCAACATGTTTGATAACGTTTGATCAACATTTGATAACGTTTGACCAATATGTTTGATAATAACATGTTTGATCCGTTTGAACAAACCTTAATGATAAAATACTCGTAATAATTAGGATTTGATTTAGATCATTTCCCTCAGTATTGATCAAAGTTTAAATGAAATCTTAGTTCGCTCTCGAACTTTAACTTTATTAATTTTTGTTATTCCATTAGGCAACAATATACAGTCATCCTGTAAAGATGGCCGGAAGATCAGGATCAACGTCATCTTCAGCTCCTTCATCGCCTAGCACATACCCTAACTTCCTCACTACTGAGTAAGTGAAATCATACTGAAGCCGATCATCTCTTTTGTAACGAATTACAATTTAAAGGTCTCATGTCTGCATGAATTTCCTCTAATCATATTCATTTTATTTTTGTGGCAAAACAAAGTGTTAAAACCATTGCGGTGGAATTTTACACTACGTTATTTGGTTTAAGAGTGAGTCCACGAGAAAACCATGCAGAAAGTGATAAGGTTGGTGGAAGCCGATTTCCCTCCAATTCACAGGTTTGAGTCACTGTCTCAAACAAATACTAGATGTTAGCACTATCACATCAGCTGTATTGGCTGTACTTTCGTCATATCTATCATATATATAGATTGATTCTGGGGCTCTGAAACCTTCCTAACTTTATGTCGTCATATCTTTGCTACTGCGGGAGCTGGATGAATATTACTGGTCGAAGTGTTGAGAGGAGAACTAGGACTGTCTATAGCAACAATAAAATCAAGGGCAGCTCATTTTCAAGGCATAGAAAAACGTTACGAAAATTGACAAAAGCGTTAAATTTATGTTAAATATTTAAATATAGATATTCTCGCATCAAAAAAGCGGTAGACCAACAATATGGCTATAATATGGCATTATCTTCATAAGAATGGTCGCTGGTAACGTCATTGAGGATATTTAGATGGGTCTGGTCAGCATGTGGTAATGAAAAATCACTCCATTAAGATATAAAAGACATTATTAAATTCTCAACCATCGAACATTGCGTTCCTAGCGTTCTGATTGGTTCACTCAATCTCGGTTATCAGCTCATATGCCGAATGACCATATATGGAAACTAACAAAAAGTCTTTCGTTTCTCAATTTATTAAAAAAATTTTTGCTATTTTCAAGTATCGAAAAGTTCGGAAAACTCATGAAATTTAATTAAACAATTATTCCATTCGTGCTTGTTGGATATGAGATGATTATAGTCAATTCGGCGCTGCGCTCCTCGTTGGCTATTTACCATCTCATATCCAACGCGCGCTCTTGCATGCCAGGCCACAACCGTTCAAATTGTACAAAAAAAACTACCCATCAAAATAACGAATACATGTAGTCCACTTCACACGCCTTACTTTACTACGACAAAAATGAGAAAAACATTGACAATGTTGCCAAATGTTCATGCGCAGTTGCCACGCTGTTCAGTTTGGAAAGAGATGGTTTCCCTCGAGTGAGTGGACTGGTTTCTACAATTTTTTTTTCCTTTGACTCGGCTGACCAAAAAACCGTGACGTTTTTTTAATTATCCGCACCTGTCCACGAAAACCGCGTGTATTCCCACATCGGCCGGAAAATACTGTATGCGTGTACATATATATTCCTTCTTTTTTTTTACCTTTACAAAATAGAAGAAAACTGCTCTTTAATGGCTTCTGGACCTAAAAAAATAATTAAGTCCCGACACAAGTCCAAACTCGAGTCCTGGCTCGAGTCCCTGACTCGGTAGTTAGTTTATCCGGCCTTAAATAACGTAGTTTGTTTTATGAAATTATTATTTAATCACCTAATTAATTAGATGACAAGCAAACAATGTTCATAATCATATACAAATATATATTGCCAACAAATAAGCTATAAAAATTGTTGAGTAAGGCTTAGCTACTGTTAAAAATTAAAAAAATTGTCTTCACAAGTTTTCCGAGCTCTCGGAAGTTAGTGAGACGTCGCTTTTTTCTGTTTGTTATCAATCAATGAAATCTCGTTTCTAACGGAAATATGATAATTTTGAGTGGCATCTCAATTTATGCTTGACTTAATAAGGTGACAGAAGTTCATTCTTGGAACTTTCGGTGTTGTGGTTGCATTTGTTGAAAGTTAAACGGCTTAAATTCGCTGCTTCTATTTAGTGAGCTGTGTCTTAGTTTCGTTTTAAAACAATATTTTTTACTTCAGAATGAAAAAGCAAGAGGTTTATGCGTGGAAAAACACTTCTTTGGCACTCTTTGGTTCAGAAATTGAACAGAAGGTAAGTTTGCTTTCTAACAAAATGTCCTTGGTATTGAGCGTTGAATAGCAGAAACTTTACCGGGTAGAGGAAATAGACTCTCGCACTTTACAGTTGTTTCTCAAAATTCGCCTTAGTTCTTGAGTTTCTTTATTGGAAAGGCATTTGTATTTTCTTATTTTTGCCGGAGCCGTCCGCTTGCTGAATTCTTAAATCTTAATTGTGATTAAGTACTTTAGTAATATAATGATTAATGTATACCGAAATATTGAGTGACTGCTACTTGTTTGTGCCAAATTATTAAAAATAACAATTTGTTTTATGGTATTGTTTCTGAATATGTGGTGTTTTGCTTTTGAAATTGCTTTTGTTTGAATTTACATTTGATTCAAGCGCTTGGTGTATTCAGTAACAGGGCTGGACAGAACTTCTCGACGCGACTTGAGAGCGCACTTTGGCGTAACGGCATACAAAACCGGCGGATGTCCATTAACTCAACAGAAATTTGCAAACATTTACAGAAATCAGAAATAGATTTGTCCCTATCTGAGTGCTATTTTCACACTCTTTAACACGTATTTTATAAAAAGAATTACGCGCTTTTCATAAGAACAAGTTAATTTAATAAGAACGAAACTCAATTAACAGTTTAAACACAATATCCGAATATCTATGTAGCAATCAAAGATGTATGGAAGTGCTGTGAGCTTTGGTGCAGTTGTTTCCGGCTTTAGTGGTACTTTTCAAACTTTTTTTGCGATAACAAAATCTACATTGACACACTTAAAGGACCGCGGTCACCTCACGGTTGGACCTGGGTCGAGAGTGATTTTCGGGTGCCGCTAAATTGCTTCATCTAAAGAAAATCTGGCGAGTTTGAAATCCATTTCAATCTCTCGTATAATTTTGTTATTTCAGGTCAAGAAAGTGTTAGTTGAACCTGCAGTGC